>JAADWX010000250.1:0-30222 GCA_023336405.1 Globisporangium echinulatum | reverse complement strand
GTCGTGCTTTATCGCTCGACAATGCGAACGAAAGGGCAACATCATCGCTTTGTTGTTCGCCCAGTTGCGACTGTCACCATGCGTTTAGACAGCCGCGTTAAATTTACGCCAAAACGTGAGTGTTTGCCCATACTATAGTGGGTAAACGGAGCGTTTGTTCATAAAACGCACTTGATCGACTCTTAATATTCAACGTGTTCCTAAAATGGAGACACGTATGCAGTCTGAATTACACAAAAGGGGTCTAATTTAGCGAGCCTCCTATAAATACGTCAATTTGCAATTCAAATTAGACCTTTTGAGTGACGATGACAATACTATTGACGTATATATAACTAGAGTGTAAGATCGGATGTTGCTACGACAAAGGCCATGGTGGTGACAACACGACAAGCAAGATGCCGCCACTTGTATAGTACGTTGATGCCCATGTTCCTGTTCAACGACTGCGTGAATGGCAAATTAGCGTCTGCCTAGACACAGTCTGCTGCTATTTGCTGCTGTCCTATCTGCTATCGACTGTGTTGCTGGTGAGTCGCATCAAGTCCCTACCTCCACGTCTCGACCTCTGCTGCTCTCTCTCGCTCTTGTGTAGCCACTCAGTCCTCCTTGTACTCATCGCCCATGGCCTCTTCGATCATGCCCTTGAGCTCGAGTCTGCACACCCACACATACACGCAAACAGTCGCTCTCCCACACAAGTCAGTCGCTGTCGCCAGTCGGCTGGAGTCTATACACCCGCAACCAGCTGAGACGCACCGGATCTCCGAGACCTCGTCGCCCTGCAGCACGTCTTTGACAAAGCGCGCGTCGACGCGCATCTGAACCATCTCGAGCGCGCCACGCAGGACGCCACACAGCACGTTCGAGTACCAGAGTACGCCGTACGCGCTCGGTGGGAGCTCAACAAACTCTATAGTACAGCGTCAGTATTCATATCTGAATCAGTATCAGACTCAGACTCAGACTCAGACTAATTCCTTCGCTCTCTATCATATCCACAACGCACCAGTCAATGGGTTGTCGTAGATGAGCAGACTGCAGGCGGTGCCCTCCGGGTTCCAGTGCGCGACCTCGGCGTTCACACCGAGAAACATCTTGAACGCGACCTTCGCGACGACCTCGGCCGTGTCGCGAAAGTCGGAGCACGCGCTCACGCTCGACTTGGCGAGGAACTCGTCAATGAGGCGGATCCCAATGTTGTAGCCCCTGTGTGTGTGCGTGAGCGTCAGATGTCAAGTGGGGCTATAGACATGGATGACAGACAGAGCGAGTGCGAAGCACTGAGGCGCATACATGTTGTCGAGCTGCTGGTTCACGACTTTGAGATCTTCAAAGTCCTTGATGAGCTATCGACGTAATGAGCGAACGCACGATCAGCGGGTGTGTACGTACTTGAGTGTGTGCAGCAGCACGTGTGAGTATGCTGCACATACAGCACGCACCTGCGTGACCATTGCGCCGTACGTGAGCGCAAAGAGCTCGCCGTTCTGCAGGTGTCCACGCGAGCAAGCATCATGCACCGGTCGACAGCATGCGTCAGTCAGTCGCTCGCACAGGTACAGACACAAGCGCTACAAGAGAGGATAGATTGCGAGCATAGATGCGCAGGTTGTGTGCGCACCACTTTCGTCATCTTGGTCCACGCGACGTCGCCGACGCGCTGGTGCGGCCGTGCAGTCGCCATTGTGTTGTTGCTCGTGCTCGCTTTTGCAGGTCTCGCTCACTTTTGCATGTTGCAAGCATTTGTACCATAAGTGTACCACATGCTGTACCATACTATGTACCCCATTTTGTACAGATTGTTCCAGCTGCTCCACATAATCAACTCGATAAAGTACGGCAACTTGTGAGTGACAACCATCACATAATTGGCTCGCTTAGATACAGCAAAAGTGCCCACACACATTCTGCACCTCAACCGAGTTTGACGACGACGCGGCGCGATCGTTGTGGCTCTGGCGCGTTGAGCACTAGCGCCAAGACGCTGTCGACCGAGCACTCGAGCTGCTTGAGCGCAATGTGGGAGAGCATTGGCAGCGCTGCGAGCGACCGTAGCCCTACGTCTGTGACGTCGCGCATCGGTTCGCCCACAAATTTGCCAGGTACTTCGTCGATAATGATGCATTCGAGCCGCGGACACGTCGTCGCAATCGCCTGTAGAGCGCCGTCAGTCAGTTGTTCTTGTAAACACTGCGACGGCGTGTGGCCCCAGCCGTCAAACGGCAACTGGAGCTCTTGGAGCGCTGGACACGCACGCAGCATGATGAGCACGGACGCCATCTCGAACCGGACCGTCACATCAAAGAGCTCCGAATCGTCCTCGTCAAAGTTTGTATGGCTCGTGTTATGGCTGCTGCCCGTGACCATCAACTTCGTCAGATGTGGCTTGATAGAGCGGCTAAATTCGATTAAGTACGGATCCTCGAGCGGTACGACGGTCCAGTTGAACTCGCAAAGCTGTGTGCATGTACTACAGAACGTCGCCCATGTATCACGTGAAACACACCAGTTGGCGTCGCACTCGACACTCAACCGGTCGTCAAAGCTCGCTTTCCAGCCGTCGAGGTACACGATGCGCGGACAGTACGTCGCGACGGGAGGCGGTGCGCGAGTGCAACGACGTCATTGGACGGAACACGACGAGGTGTTGCTGCTTTCGACGCGCGCTGTTTCTTGCGGGTACCGGCAGCGAGCTCAGTGCCAGCGCGACGTGACATCGTCGCAATGCGTGACTGGCAGCAGTGATGGACGTCAATTGAAAGTCTCACATGACGAACACTCGTTGGACAATAATATACTGACTCAGATTCGCAGTTGTTTCCATTACACACCTTGATTTGAGTATACACTCGCCAAATCATCTGCGAAACTCTTGTTTCCCAATTATTGTCAGCTCGTCTCACATGGCACCAGAGCTACACAACGGCATCTCACTTTCGCCCTGCTGCTCATTGCATGTACACGACCTCTCGCATCCTCTCTCCATCACACCAACTCAGCTAAAGAAGCCAGGGAGCCGTCCGCGTGCTGCTGTCTTGCGCTTGAGGCGCCAGATGCGCACTGAACCATCAACAGCCGCCGACACGAGCGTCGCGCCATTCGTACTTACTGCGAGCGCCGACACAGCAACAGCATGTGCATTCGAGATCTGGAACACGAGCTCCTTACCAGGCGGCTCGTCGAGCTTCCAGACCAGCAGCTTGCCGGTCGCTGAGCCGCCAATTGCAAACTCGCCGTCGCTCTCGAGACACGCGATCGCGCCATCGCTCTTGACGTCGATTGCTGCGAGTCGGTTCCCCTCGACTGTATAGACCGACAGCGCGTTGCTCGCGTTGATCGTCGCAATCGCGCTCACGCCGCCGCAGAACGTCACAGCTGCGACTGCTGCGCCTATTGTTGCAACAGACAATGACAAGGTATGAGATTTTTGTCAAACACCCTATTTTAGTCGCACAATACATATCCAATAATACTAATATAGACATACCGTGCCGCGAATAATTCGGAGGTGGTGCAAGGCGGCGCATTAACTCGTTTGCGCGCACATCGACGAGATAGACTGCGCCGGACCGCGTGCCGGCTGCTGCGACGGCGCCGTCAGCGCTCACACTGAGCGCCAAGACCGACTCGTCGCAGTCGGTGAACGCAGCGAGCGGTGCAGTCGTCACAAAGCCAGTGGCAGTGAACCGCCACGTCTTGAGCGCGCCGTCCCACGCGCTCGTGAGCACGCGGTCGTCGTCGAGCACGCGGACGCCCGAGAGCGCGTCGTCGTGCGCCGTCACGTGGTCGACGACGCGCCCCGCGTCGACCGAGTACATGTACAGACAGCAGTCGTACGACCCGATAAACACAAACTTTTCGTCCGGCGACACGTCGCAGCACGACAATGCGAGGCGGCACGACAGGTTCCGCCGCACCGAGCCGTCGAGCGTTGCAGAGACTTTGAACGCCGTGTCCTTTGCAGTCGAGAACAATGCGCGGCCGTCTCGCGCAAGCACGAGCGACGTCACTTCGCTGTAGTAACATAGAGACGTGCAGTAGTAGTAGTAGTCGAGGGGTTATATATCCGTGAAGGGTTATGTACGAGAGGGGTCGTATGCAAGAGTTATATGTCAAATCCAGTTAGTCAGCGAGTATGGGACGTACCCCGAGTGGAGCTTGAACGGCGACGAGCCAGCCCAGAACGGCGCGTCACTGGCCGGTTTCTTGGCCGAGAACGTCCAGCCCCAGCGCCGCGGCGCTTCGGTACTCAAGCGGCGACGGAACTGCGCCGTGAGGCCGCCAACGAGTCGTTGCGCCTGCAGTGGCACGCCAATTGAGCGGCCGCGAAAGCCAAACATCGACTTGCGAGGATAGCCACCCGGTGCTGCGTCGTCTGGAGCGTCGTACGGATTCGCGACTGTGTTCATAGTGCTGCTGCTGTCAGTTGTAGTACTTATAGTGTGAATACTGTTAATACCGTCCGACACGGTCGCGTCGGTCGGTAGTAGCGCTGTCTCTGACGCCTGGCGCTTGCGGGGCGACAGCACAGCAGCTGCTGCTGTGGGTATCGCAACCTGGACCTTGCAGCCAATGGCACTGCGCGCTGGATGCGGCGTCGCAAACAACTGCGTCGGCGTCTGGCCAAACTCCTGGATCTGCGCTTCGAGCGAGCACTTCTCGACCGGGTCTGTGATCGTCTCGAGGTCCACTGAGCCCTCGTACGAGAGGTAGTAGAACACTGTCGAAGCGAATAAAGTCGGGTTATAAAGCGTCAGTTACAGACTGACAGACAGAGGTCAGAGTGTCACGTACAGTTGTTCGCTTTGATCGCTTCGTCGCCCTGCTGTTTGTAGCCAAAGATGAGATCGATCCACTCGTGTAGGTGTGCTGAGACAAACTCACTCTCGAGCGCCTCGCGATGTTTGCGCACAAAGTCAGCAGGACTCGACGCCCACGGCGGCAGTTCGACGTCGCCGACCTAGATATTGTAGGGAGCAACAATACAATATCCAATTGAACAGACGCGTAAGAATTCGTCACACTACAACAGCACAAAATCCGTCCCGTTCATAAACCACACCTCTCTCGATACACCACAGTGCCACAATATTTCAGTGACACAATATTTCAGTCCCATAATAATCCCACAGTTCCACAATAGTCCCTCAATAATCCAACATATATCAGTTGCAGTCCCACATCCACATACCCGCGTGTGCTGCTGCGTCGAGCCGAGGTCGAGGTTCCGGCCGTTTTGGAGCCAGTCGGTTGGCGCAACAGCCGCGTCGTCAAAGAATGCCGGGATGAGCTCTTTGAGGTCCGCGTGGTTCGTCCAGCAGCTCTGCCACGTGCTCGCAATGCTCCGAAAGAGCCGGTCCGGTGCGTCAAACTTGCCGTTCTGGAGACACAGCATGTACTCGGGCGCATGGCGCACGAGAAAGTACAGCACATAGCCGGGTGTCGAGTAGTGCGTTCCGTAGAGAAACGGCGGCGGGAGACCTTCTGCGTCTGCGCCACGTGGCATCGCGTCAAAACGCGCTTTGTAGAACGCGAGCCGGTCCGGATTGAGTGCACCAACTGGCTGCGACAAGTCGCGGAACGTCTGCGGGTCCGATAGATCGAGGTTTGCACTTGTATAGTCGGATAACACCCACGGATAGACCGGGTACTGGGTGAGGTCGTTCTGCGTGCGACCAGCTGCGTTGTTGAGAAATGCGAGGTAGTCAAAATTTGTTACTTCACGACGCTGCCATTGAAGTAACATTGTGGTATGCTGCGCATCGCGGTTGGCTGCAATATGCGCGAGAGCAGGTTGCTTCACCATCATGGCGTACAGTTCGTCGCGGTCTTTGCGACTCGCACACGAGAAGAAGAAGCTGTCGCCGTTCTTCAAAAAGACTTCGAGGCCCGTTTGCTTGAGCATGTGGCGCCGGATATAGAGATTCGCGACGGTGTCGTACGCCCAGTTTAAAACCGGATCGCCGACGTTGTTGACCTGTGCCGGTTGAAAATAGAGCCGCTGGTGCGTGAGCATGAGACACCCGGGAAATTTGAGCAGTGGTACAATGCGGTCGACGACTTTGGCTTGCGCCAACAGCGGCCGTTCGCGAAAGTCAACGAGGAGCGACGCGTCAAACGCATCGGTAATGCGCGGTTTTAATACCGGCGCTAGCAGCACTTCTTCGTCGACCCGGTTAAGTACGTTTTTTGACTGCGCAAGTGTCCAAATCGGCTCGATATTCCGAATCAAATCGTCGAGACGCGAGTGAAGTAACGCAAATACAAACTTGGTAGCGACTGCAGTACTCTGGCTCGTATATGGCCGATCGACGTTGCGCGCTTTCATCTCGACGACTGTTGTCGACGCGAATGTTAGGAAGATGTCGCTCAAAGGCGGTCCAAAGAGCTCGGCAGTCGGTAGCGATGGGATGTCGCGGAATGGGAACCGCAGGATCGGGAGCGTCACGTCCTGCGGCTCAAAGAAGAAGCCGCGCGTGCAGACCTTGAGGCGCCCTTGCGCTTTGCTGCGAGTGTGTGATACAGTCTGTCAGGTGGTGTGTACGTGGATGGTTCTTCATGTAGCTATAAACGACGGATGGACGTACCGATCGGGGCTTGGCACGGGGTCGAGGAACCGATGGACGCTAAAGTCCTGGCAGTGTACAACGCATGCAGTGCACATGCGCACAGTCAAGTCACAATGATGCACTGCGGTGGCTAGCTCATACACACACGTGTACGCACATCGAGGAAGAACTCGCCGTCTTCGAGCAGCAGCAGCGAGAAGCGCGTCTGCGCGCTCTTGAAGCCCGACTTGTTCGCGAGCATCGTGCGTGCGTGCGTGTGTGCGTGTGTGCGTGCTGCTGCTGTCGTTGCTATCAAGAAGAGACAGCGGAGGGGAGGGGATCGCGTCTGTGGGTCACGCGCAGATGCACCACCGAGACGTCACGCGAGCTGTCGCTGCACGCACACGTCGGCACGTTCTTCTGGTCGACAAAAGTGAGCTGCTCAACGTTTGACAATGGACGTATGGTGTCTACTGCCATAGACAGGTGCCAGTGAATCGAATGCACAGCATACACTTGATTGTAGTATAGGCAGGTCACAAAACCCAGATATGTGTATGGCATACATTCTGCGAGACGTGCGACGCGAGTACGAAGCGACATTGTCAGTCGAGACGCTCGCACACTGCGCGTGTACCTGTACTCGAGTGCTAGTGCACGTTAAATCGCCACCGAGTGAGTGTGCCGATGAGAGCAGCACTTGGCAGTGATAGCGACTGCCTAAAACGCTGTGTGTCTGTTGCTATACGCTGAACCAACAATCGCCTGCACGATCGACTCGCTACATGTTGCCAGGGCTGCAGCGTCGATCGGTGCTGGTGCAGCACTAAATCTTCTCTACTACTGCCATCGAGTGTGTGTTCGTCGACGTCCTTGGGCTTGATGAGCCAGATACTGTACAGATGTGCACCATCAGTGACTCCACAGGCCGCTCTCTATGCTGTCGTTTTCAGCAGATACAGACACGATAGTAGTAACAGCACCAGAGACGCAGTTGCATACACATAGCAGAGCAGAATGCGATAATCGTGTTGGACGCTTCGCAATACATGCGTGAGGCACGAGCAGAGGAGTGATGGAAGCAGCAGAACTGTATGCAACGCAAAGAGCTCGTTGGCTACTTGGACGCCGAGATGTAGAGCACTGTAGCAACAGCAGCGTGTGTTCGTAAGTGCGTCATCCAGCGCATCATACACATGCATACACACATGCATACACATACACACATTCATACACACATGCATACACACAAACATACACACAAACATACACGTTCATACACACGCACCGTTGTTGCCGCGGATGAAGCAGTCGCCGTACTGCGCCTTGAGCTGGCCGTTGACGTACTCCTGCGTCTGCTCCATCGCGATGTTCATAAAGCCGTCGAGGCACGCGAGGACGCCGCGGTATTCGACGCCGTTGTTGAGCTTTACGTCCACAGGCCGCCCGAGCACGCTCTTGAGAAAGTCCGATGGCGTCGTCTTGGTCGCCATTGCTATTGATCGATCTGTTTGTTGACTTGCTGCTGTTTGTCTGTTTGGAGCCGTCCACTACAAAAGACGACCTGTCACGACACGTTGTGTTTCATTGCAGTGGCAAAAAAGGCTTGAGCCACGAAAATGCCAATTAGCAAATTAGCGAATGGCTAAGATTACTTTTCTGATCTCATGTTTATCTTCGTTCGGGTTAAGAGGATTGTGTGTATAAATAATATTTACTGGCGCATGTATCTCGCAAAATTGTTGAGAGCGATTTTGCGAGTGAAGATGACGACTATCAAGTGTCGAGATGGGTCGATAGTCTGCTGAACTCTAACAACGAATTGAGTATTAACAACATAGGATACCACACAATGACAGCATTCATCAACATAAGACGACATAACGCGACATATCAAACAGTACGTGACAACATATAGAAACACATTGCAGACCAACAGTCAAATGAGCACATTATGTGCAACGTCAGTTCATTCATTCGGACGTCATTGAGCCTTCATTTGCGAACCTTGCGTCTCTTGTGAGTCCATCGCGGATGATGTCGCTGCGTGTTGTCCTGTGGATCTTTTGAGCCTCGGAGGCTTCTCGACGCTCGTATCGAGTCGCACCGAGTCACGTGTTGCACGATTACTGGGTCCTGTGACACGCCCGTTGTAAACATCGAGAGTGCGAGCGATTGCCACGAGCGATCAGTGCGACTGGCCAAGCATGTGCACGAGTGAAGCATGGGCGTGGATGTCGTCGACTGTTGTTGTCAGAGACGTCAGTGCTCAGTCACTTGCTGTGAAGCAAAGCAGTCAAGAATTCAGAGGCCCCGTTTACGCCGCTGCGGCTCAGATTGAGATGCGGTGTCGATCGAGATCAAGTCATCTCGCGCTGCTGCTGCGCATCTCCGTGCGACGGCAGTCAAGATGCAGCAGCTCGACGTCATCTGCGCTGCCGCTGCCGATTGCGATAGCACGCCAGGCTGAGCCAACGTAGTTGCTAGCGTGCGTTTGCCAACTACCACTCGCATTCTACAATTCGCTTCGGACTGGAAACATGGCGCTGCTGCTCCGATGCATAACGACGCTTGCGCTCGCGCTTGCACTCGTCACAACTGCTGCGCGCGCAGACACTGCACCGGTCACGTCGCTCAAGCTCTCGTTCCACGTCAAGCGCAGCTCGATGGCGGTGCACGGCTACTCGGACTTTGACGTCGTCGTGAACCCTGTCGTGTCGACACCTAACAACACTACGACTGGCACGCAGACCGTGTCGTTTGACGGCGCTGCGACGTTTGTCGAAGACGGACGCACGCACACGTACGTCCTTGTCGATGGCGTACCGTATCACACAATCGCAACAACTGCCAGCGCCGAAGTCACGACAGTGTGCGGCTCAGCAGCAGCAATCCCACCGGTCCACACTGTGCTCGACGCGCTCGCTCAAGCGACGCCAGTCGCAAGCGTCGACGCGGCCCAGCCGATCGACTGCGCACATGGCACGCTACTGACAACGATGTTTGCTGGCGAGCAATTCGTACTGTGCACAGCGAGCAACGCACGTGGTAACTCGTTCAAGGCGTTTGGCGAAGACCTCGACATCACGTTTGAGTACCTCGCATATCGATCAGTCATTACAAAACCAGCAGGCGCACCAGCAACATGTACAGCAGTCGCCGAGCCAACTGCGTCACTTGCAAGCTCGTCGCTTGGACTCTTGAGTGGCGCGCCACAGACAACGACGTTCCGTCGGTCATTGCGTCGCGCGGCCCAGAGCGTCGAGCTCGCAAGCGCAAGCTGCGGGTGCCGGGGCGTCCGCAAGCCGTGTCTGTTTCTCCACGGCATGGACGTTGCTGTCAACACTAGCAGCCTCGTCGACGACTCGGCGTTCTTTGGCGACCACATCAAACAGCACGCGCCGTGCTGCTCGTCATTCAAGTTTGCGCGCATGAACACGGTCGACAATGCGTGGACCGACGACACGCTGCAGGATGAGACATGTGCGTTTGCACTGTCGATGAGTCCACAGAGCAACCTGTCGAGCCGCACAGTCGAAGACACGATCATCGTCGCGCACTCGATGGGGAACCTCCAGCTCGCTGGCGCCGTTGCGACGGGCAAGTGTTCGCTCGGTGCAACAACACAATGGATCGATCTCAGTGGGCCACTGCGTGGGAGCATGGGCTCCGATCTGATTCGCACGGTCTGCGACGGCGGCGACACGGGCCGCGACATCTTGAAAGCGCTCGGTGGTCTCATTGGCCAGTGCCCTGGCACAGCGACACGTCGGTCGCTCGTGTACGACGGCGGCGAGTACTGCTCGCCGACGATGGCCGAGGCGTACGCGGCAGCGCGCAAGGTCCACGCAGCGCACGTGACCGCGTCGATCTGCGGCGACAGCTTTGCGGGTTTGCTCTCGAAAGAGTCGGCTGGCCTGTTCCTCGGCGGATTGCTCATTCCGCACAAGTCGAAAGCGAATGACGGCGTCGTCGAGCTCACGAGCTGCATCGGCGATGTGTCGGCCTCGCAGTACCGCGCTGACTATGCGAGTGCGTTCTACCGCGCGAAGCTCAATCACGCCGACACGACGATGCACAACGGCGACGCGCTCTTTGACAAAGCGATGAAGCCCGTCAAGTGGTTCGAGTGTCTGCTATAGTACGAGTTCAGGTAGGTACTACGATCACTAACCCTGCCAGCCAATAATTGTTATTGGTTCGACCTTGATACTTTAAACAAGTCAAACCGATACTTCAGGTGATGCTCCTTACTATCTATACTAGCGCAGAGTCGCTCGTGGCGACTTGGAGGTCGATGAACGGCTGAGCCATCGACTCGTTGCGCGTGGACTTGACGTCACGCCGGCTGCGTCGAGTTGGCTACGTCCGACGCTGTCGCTACGTCTGACGCTGTCGCTACGTCTCGGCGGCTCAAACGTGCGTCGCGAGTCAATGTTGATACCAATTGCTGCTACTGAAACTGATTGGTCGTTGCGCTCAACTGTTGTCTGACTCAGTGGTCGCTCCTGCTCCTGCTCGATCCGCTGCAGCATCTGCTCCGCGTCCTCAGCCGCTTGGCGCTGGACGTGCAACGCATCGACACGTAACTTCCAAGCCGCAACTGGCGCATGCAGTTGCGCGTGGAGCTGTCCGAGCAGCTCGCCCCGTACCGACCAGAGTGCGATGCAGCCGTCGTCAGTCATACTCACAACGACAACGACAGCGCGAGCTGCATCACCACCACTGCTGCTGCTTAAAGCGCATAGCTCGTCGCTGCGTACGACGTCGAGGCTGCGGATCGTTGATGTGCTGTGTATGCGCCACTGGTGCAGCAGCTGCACACACGCTGACGAGACGACGTCAGCATCGGTATCGACGTCGACACTCAGACTCGCATTCGACTCGTTCGGTGCCGCGTCGAGTCGACGTAGCATGTCCGCCAAGTCGTAGATCGTGATGCAGCCTGCGCATGTATACCGTCACATACAACCACTCAGTGTCAGACACAAGGACGCACTTGCCGTGGATACGATAGAGCCATTGACGCACCCTGGTCGTCGCCGATACACAGGAGCTTTGCATCGTGTGCAGTGCTCGCTGCCCACTTGACTGCAACGACTGCCGTGTCTCGCAGCGCTTCAGACTCGAGAGGTAACTGTGACTGTGTCTGTGCGTCGTATGTTGCAGCCTCTGTGATGAAGACTGTCGGAGCGCTCGCTCGTGCCGACTCGGATTGCGACTGCGATTGTAAACCACGCAGCCACAGACGCGACGGCAAGCGATGCGCGAGCCGCACGACGCGCGAGTATGCGTGCGGCCGCAGCGGCGCAAGCGCAACGGCCGACCAGACCTCGAGACGACAGATCCCAGCGTCGGCACATACGAAGTACGGCGACGGTGATAGGAACGCAATGTGCGAGATCGAGGCGACTGGTGCTGGAGTTGGTGTTGACACCGATGTCGGTGTTGATACCGATGCCGATATAGGCGTTGCACCGACTGTGCCCTGCCCTAGCACGGCACCGTTCCGGACGTTCCAGGCGCAGAACGTCCCGTTCGTTGCTGATGCTGTCACGAGCGTGAGCCGCTCGGTGTGCACGTCGAGCGCCGAGACGCCTGCAGCTGCATTGGTATCACCACGACGACCACCACCGCCGTTACTCTGTAGTGCGGCAAGACTGTCGCGTAGGATTTCGAGTAGACTCGTGAACGTGATCGTCGCGCTGCTGTCGTGTGGTGCTACTAATGTATCACTAGTGCTATCAGCAGTAGTACTGTTTCTGCTACTTGATACTGTAGTATCCTGAGTTGCAAGCGCGACGATTGGGAACGCAGCGTCGAGCACATGCGGCAACTTGGCGAGTGGGATCGCACCGCAGCGTGTGGTATCAACCGCGCCAAAGATGCGCATGAGGCGCTCGATCTCGTTGCCGTAGAAGCCAGCGCGCAACGCAAGCGGCACCGAGTACTCGCGGGATACCGACGATATTGGTACTGGATCATGAAAGAACGTACTCGACGCGCTCTGAACGCCGCGCCAGTGGTTGAGCGTAAAGAGCACGTCGAGCGCATCGCCGCGCGCGATCACAATGTTGCCGTTCGCAGCACTCGCGACGACCTGCCGCTTGGTACCAAGCCATTGCAGCGCGGTGACGCGCGCACTGTGGAGCTGCTTCTCGACCACGACAGCACCGGTCGGTAACACAAGGCGCGCAACGACCCCCGAGTCGGTACCGACAAAGCACGACGCGTGGTCGTGCAAAATACTTGCAGCCGTGAACTCCGAGCTGCTGAGCGACGGTGGTACCAGCGCAGACCGCACGAACTTGCCCGAGTCGGCGGCCCAGCACTGGATCGCGCGGCGCGTGAGCGTCACGAAGCTCTGCAGCGATGCACAGTAGAAGAGCGCGAACGGCTTGTCGGCTTCGTCGAGTTCGATATTGTTGGTACTGCAATGATTGGTACTGCAATGATTGATAGTGGTACCGACCGACGCTGCTGCTGCTGCTTGGTCAAGGAAGTACACGGTCGAGTGCGCGACTGCGATGCGCTGCTGGGGTGCGATGTAACAGAGCGATGTCATCGCACGCGGGCGCCGTCGTGCACTGGTGTCACGCACGTACTGCTCGGGCGCGATCGTCTGGACGGCCGCAAACTTGCGGAGGTCCCAGATCTTGACAATACCAGTAGCGTCGGCTGTCACGACGTGGTGCGTCTGCGGCACAACGTCGATCCCAATGAGCTGGCTCCGATGACCCGTGAGCGTTCCAATTCGGCTCTCGACGTGCGGATTCCAGACGTGCACGACGTGGTCGAGTCCAGCGCTCACGAGGTACCCGTTCTCGGTACTAAATCGAAGCATCGACACGGCTTTGCGATGCCCGACAAGTGTCTTCGCGACGCGCTGCGCATGTAGGTCGAGCATGTAGATCGTGCCGTCCAAGCACGCACTTGCGATTTGCGCCATTGCATCAATCACGAGCAAGTCGGTCATCACGGCGTGGCCGCCATCAAAGAACGCGTGCGTGTGCACGAGCGTCGCGAGGTCGTACACGTGGACTTGGCCGTTCAAGCTCGCCGAGAAGAGCTGTGGCGACGATGCACGTGCGCTGCTGCTTGTAGCGAGCGCGAGCTGTGCTGTTGATGTTGGTATTTGCTACCGACAGCCGAGATGTGTGACGTGCGTATGTGAGTACCAGAGCATCAAGTATCACGCGTCAATAGACAGACAACAGTCACCATACCTGACGGAGCGCGAGGGTGTCAATGTCGTAGAGCGCAATGACAGGCGACGTCGTTGCTGTTGCAATGTACCGCCCAAATGAGCAGTAGACCGTGTCGACGACTCGGCTGTTGTGAGCCGCACAGAGGGAGCAAGTAGGCGCAGTGTGGTTAATACCAAGGACCAGGTATTCATCGAGTCCTACGGCGTCCGTGGCTCGCACCTCGTAGACTGCGTGGCGCCTCGCACGATCGCGTGGGTCGTTGGGTCGAGGACTGCAAAGCCGCGGTGCTTGTTGTCGTACAACACGACGCAGTCGACCTCGGGGATGTAGCACTAAGCGTTGCCACGCGCATGCAGTCAGATGCTCAATGATACTAAATGCTGATACTCATGACATTATCGATATGTGCTCGTAAGAGGTCTCGTACCATGCCCTGGATCTCTGCAATCGTGTTCAGCGGCAGCGGTGCGCCTTCGACTCCGAACTGGGTAAAAGACCGACGAAGCAGTCGCGACACGTGAGGCCACGCGCTACAGCAGTCGCAACAGCCGCATACGACGCGACGCACCTTGAGCGACGACGTGTCGTCGTCGGCAGTCGTGGCGTCTACGCTCACACACAATTACACATACACCCAGGTCAGCGATACTTCTACGCAGCAGCCAGCCGACTCGCGCGCCGTACGCACCAGTCATCTGCGTGATGTACGTGCTAAAGTCGACCCAGTCGAGGGCGTCTTTGGCGCGCACGTCGGCTTGGCGAAACAGTGCGCTGGCCTCACACGCAAGCTCGATCTGTGCAAGTACATCTCGACAGCCGCATTAGCCAGTCTGTTCCCATGCTTGGTCTGTCTGGCACATTGTTCTCTCTTGACACACAGACGCACTTGCTCGGCTCTCGTCCGCTCGTGCGTTCTCAGGCACCGCAGCATTGCAGCAACAAAGTCGTCTTCGCCCAGCCGCTTGCGCGTCTCGAACGCGTCGTGCAGCGCTGCCATTGCACTCGCGTCTGTGGGTATGTACCAAGCAATCAGGTCGGCAGTCCGTCAGTTAGTTGGTACTACACGCATGGGCGACTCAACCACGAAATATCACGAGTCGTCGACAGCAGCAGCAGCAGTTCAGTACCTAGCGACGCGACGAGCGACGACGGTGTCGCGCGGTCGGAACGTAGCGATCGTCGCTGGTTCGACGACGACAGCATCGCCGCCTCATCTCTGTTAATGCGAGTACGTGGCTGACTGCTGCGGCGCGGCAGTAGACGCTGCTTTGACACCGTCGAGTCGACATATACGACATTGGTTGTGGTACCTACACTACTACTACTACTGAGCTTGGCCTTTTGCTCGCGCGCGTCACGCGCTGTGTAACTCTCGCGGATCTTGGGAAAGTAGCTGCTCGTCTCAGCTACAAAGCCACTGCTGCTCTGCTCACGTAGGCGCCGCGCTTCGGTCGTCGCAGGCCGCGCGGCCTCAAAGCGGTGCAGTCCAGTCTGGAACGCCAGCGGGATCTACAGGTCGCCATGCATAAGGACGTATCAGGCGTGGTGTGAGTGGGTTTGTAGATGCTACGTGAGACGCGACACAAGGACGCACCTCAGCAGGTGCGAAGATGCGTCGAGTGTCGCGTCGACTGCTGCTGTTGCTGCTGCTGCGATGCGCAGGCAGCGACGGCGTGACTGCAGTGAACAAATCGGTTGGTCGTGTCGTCATGACTCGCAGCCTTGCGAATTGCGAGCAGCGCTGAACAGTCGCCATCAGCGAAGGTGTGTCTATTGTGTCGATAGTGATATAATCCAGGTTTACGATCTTATCTACCACTAGCTCTCAGACCTCACTCGATGGACCTCTTGAGACCGTCTCAAGACCTCTCATGGCCTCTGTAGACCTCTCAGGTCGTGTCGCGTGGTGCAAACGAGTGGATCGCCGCAGCTGCAAGTACATCGTGCACGACGCGCTGCTCGTGCTCGAGCGGCAAGAACTCGAGTTCAACTTCCTGGAACGCTGCGACGTAGTTGCACTTGGTATACCCGAGGCTATATGTATACATGCATACACGTATACATATGAGTCTGACTATCCTACAACCGCTCCATTCAGTCCTGAATACAACGTACGCTGTAAAGAGCGCGAGTGACGCGCTGTTCGTCTCGTGGACCTTGCAAAAGAACCGACGCACGCCGAGTCGCGACGTCGCTGCAAGTGCGTCGTCAGCACCAGCAGTACAGACAGCAGACGCTGCCAATAGACAGTGGTGGTATATGGGAGACCGTACGCACCAAACGCCATCATGAGCGCAACTGCCTCTTTCGCAAAGCCCTTGCGCCGATACTGTGGTGCTGCGATCATGATCTCGATCTCGCAACTGTGGGCGTCGTCGTAGTCGTTAAAGAACAGGTTCACGTCGCCAGCCATGCCTGAGTGTGTGTATATATATGGTATACGTTAGTGTATACGTGAATGTGTATAGGAGTATACATAAGAAGCAAATGCCATCTACGAGCGTACGGTCGATTGTATCAGCGCTTGTGAATGCGCCACTGGCGTCGTCGTCGCTCTTTGCAAGCACGATGAACGTGCACTCTGCGTGGACGACAACAGCAACTGTGACGCGAGTGACTATGCAGTATATATGCAGACATACATAGACGCACTCTTTTCGTCGTTGCGCCACGACTGCTGCATGGCGTACTCGTCGTCGAGCGACAGCGGTTCGGACGCCGTCATCTCTATAGTCAATGGGCGATGGATGTGATGCCGTCACGATGCGTCGTCAGCTATGAGGTTGTGCGTGTGTCCAAGCAGCAGTATAGTGTATCTGCACGTATATGATTGTACAGGCACCTTGCAGCCACGGGTCTTTCATCCACTCGTGGTACTTGGCGACATGTTCCTTCTCGTACGGCACGAGCGTGACGTTCTTGCCGATCTGTTTGGTCGTGGGCGACAGCAGCAGACGGACACGACGCTCAGACGATTGCTCAGTGATGCAAGTATGCGTAGCGCTAGCAAGAGATAGAGAGAGCGATCAGAAGCGAGTGACACGCCACGTACGAGCACGACACCAGCATTTGCGCGCATTGCTGATTGTGATTGTGATTGTGGACGAGCAAATGGCGAAAACGAGTTGCAGCAATCAGGCGATCTGGTAGTCAAATCGTAGCCAGTTGGGCGACTGGATCGTCTAAAACCGAAACTACATGCTGACTTTCGCTGATCCGATCTGAAGCGACTGAGAAAGTACGATGGCAACAACAGCACACGACGATGTGGACGCGGCGCTGCTGCGCGTGCTCGCAAAGCTCGTCGAGCATCGCTGGCTCGAGGTATGCAGCATGCATGTGTGTGTGAGCATCGGACAGCGCACTATGCGCAACAGAGAGCTCACGCACATTGACATGTCTGCACGTCCCAGGTCGACGCGATTGACGCCATTGCGCAGCTCAATCGTGCGTTCAGCCGCGCAGTCGACGCGTCCAAGTTGCGCCGCCGCGCCGTGCGTGCCCATGGCTTTACAGCACGTGCACGGATTCGGTGAGCGCTTAGTGTTCGTGTTGTTCGTACATTACCGTTTGCTGACCTGCGCTGGTTGTGCGCAGCTACTGGCAGCTGTGTGCGAATGTCCCGCGACTCGTAGCCGAGCTGCCGCCAGGCGAGTCTGCAACGCAGGCATACATGCGGGTGCGTATCGACTACTGCCTCTGTGCGCTGTCCATCTGCCTTGCAAAGCGCTTCTGACGCCGCGTATGCAGCTCGCAGACATCACGAGCGTGTCGGACACTGCAGCACTCGCGTTGACGGGTGTCGAAGGTGTGTGTATACATTTGTATAACTTATATGTGTATAGCTCTCTCTCACGTATACACACACTATACGGCAACAGGTGAGATCAGTCGCGACGTCGATCGCACATTCGCAACGCTCGCGTTCTTTGGCGACAGCGCCGACGGCCGGCGGCAGCTCACGAACGTCCTCAAAGCGACTGCAGCATACGCACCTGACGTCGCGTACTGCCAGGTGTGTATACATGTATACTTGTATACTTGTATATGTGTGTGTATCAAACTGACCAGTGTCTATGGCATTAGGGCATGAACTACGTTGCTGCCGCGCTATTGCTGCTGCTCGAGAGTGGTGACACTGTTGCTGATGGAGAGAGCCAGTCGCCTGAGGAGACGACGTGCTGGCTATTATTAGCGCTGATCCGTCACCGCGGGATGGGCGACGTCTGGCGCGACAACATGCCTGGGTATGTATTGAATTCTGGTAGCTATGCTACAGGTATGCACGCTCTGATGACTCGATGAACGTGTATATGTATACATGTATACGTGCATGCATATGTATACTCGTATCCATGTACAGCCTCTCGCGGTGCATCTACTTGTACAACGAGCTCCTCAAGACGCACTTTCCAGCGCTCGCAGCCCATTTGCGGCACATTGGCATGCACCCAAGCTACCTCGCAACGCAGGTGCGGTATACCTGTGTGTACATCTCTATGTGTATACTCATGCACTCACCTACACACCTGTCAGTGGTTTGTCACGCTCTTTGCGCGCGTCTTGCCGCTGCCGAGCGTCGCGCGCGTCTGGGACGTCTTTGTGCTCGACGGCTGGCCGACGCTGTTTCAAGTCGCACTTGCGATCACAGCGCGCATTAGTCGGCATCTCCTCGAATTGGTACGTATGTGTATGCCCACATGCAGTATACACATGTGTATTTATATACGCGTTTGGTGCTTATCACGTGTGTGTCCACGACAGGAGGACATGGAGCAGTGCAGTTCGTTCTTTCGGCAGCACCCGCGCCTCGGACTCGAGCACGTGTCGCCCGATGAGCTCGTAGCGCAAGCGCTTACGTACCAAATCACGCACAAGACGCTCGCAGCGATCGAAGACGCGCGCCACCTCGAGGTATGTGTGCGTATACAGTATACAGCAGTTGATAACCGAGCGCTCGATGCATGGCGAGTCGAGTCAGTCACGACGTCCTAGAGGAGGATGGCGCTGTCGTTGGCTGCTGAGCTGAACTGGGTACTGATGCTGCTGTCGTTGTCTGTGGGTATACACTGTTTGGTATACGGTATACACTTTAGTACCTCCGACTTCGATTGCAGCAGACGCCGCTGTCGCACGAGCACGCTGTGCTGTTCCCGAGTCTGAGCACTAGCGCTGAAGACGCTTCTACAACACAGACGCTCAGCGCGATCCGCGCGCAGCTCAAGCGCGTCGACTCGGCTGTAGCAAGCGACACTGGCGTGCTGCGTCACAAGATCGAGGACAGCGACCGGCTGCTCGCAGCTGCTGCTGCCGAGCTCTTTGCGACGAGCTACGCACTCAGTGAAGCGACGTTTGCGTTCGAAGACGAACTCGCCGCGCAGCAGCGCTTGCGTCAGCAGTTTGACGCGCTATTAGCAGTCGCCATTGCGGAAGCCGTTGCGCCATCCACGCAGTATAGTGAAACCAAGTCAAATATGGCGACTAGTACTGCTACTAGTCCATCGCTACTATGGCGGCCAGTTGCGACGCTCGCGTACATCAACAGCCGCATGGCGAGCTGCTTGGAGCGCGCGACGACGCGACTGCCGCTGCTCGCAAGTCGCAGCCACTCGCAGCGATCATTCGATACATCCGACCCTGAAGACGAGCAGAGACTAATGCACTTGGAGCTGCTCGTGCCGCAGCGCGCAGCCGAGTTGCGGCTACTGCAGCGCCGTATCGACGCAAATGCAGCCGCGCGACGCGTTGCACAGCGCACGTACGTCACACTGCAGCGCAGGCAGCAGCTCGCGCGTGTTGCGCTCGAAGAGCAGCAGCAGTTCAAGGACCGACTGTCGGAGCAGATGCTGCAGCTCGTGCTCGCATCCGAGCAGCTCAAGACGGCGCGCATGCAGGAGCTCTTTGCTGAAGTCGATAGGACAACAAGTTAGTAAGTAGTCAGTACGACTTGTTAGTAGTCAGTCGTTATGAGCAATAGTATCAGTAGGGAATACAATACAATCGTATTGGCAGAGTGAACAGCAGATTCCTCGTGCAACAAATCATTGTATCGAGCGAGCGCCCAAACGAAGAACACAAGTGGGAATCTAACTAATCAACTACTACGCACACGCCTCGAGCGACTGCAGTGTGCTACACACACATCCACACATACAGACAGCTCAAAGCGCGTGCGAGGCGACTTGCGAGCGCTGCAGCGCACAACCTGTTGCTTGCTACTCGCTGCTGCGACGGACATAGGCGACTCAGTTGATCGACGGAAAGTCCGCGGCCGATGGAAAGTCGTCAGTGGCGTCGTTGCCTGCCGTGGTGGCCGATGAGAAGCCGTCGGTGGCGGCCGGAAAGTCGTCGGCAGCCGGGACATTCGCAGCAGCCACTGATCCAATGCCAGGTCCCCACGCTGTGAACGGCGTAGTCGCAACTGCTGCGGACTCGCCACTCGCAACGCCACCAAGCGACGGGAACGCGCTCGTGTCGCCGGCGTTAAACTTCTTACTCGTCGTTTTCTTGGTCGTCGTCGTCGTTGTCTTTGTCTTGGTAGGCGACTCGGTCGTTGTCGTCTCAGCTGGCTTGACTGACTCGGCCGTCGCGGCTGAAGCCGTTGGACGCGACGTCTGCGCTGCAAACCACTGCTTCTTCGCTTTGATCGCAGCGACCGCGTCCGAAAGCGCCGAGACCGTCGCGGGCGGCACGAGTCCGATCGTACTGAACGCATCCAAGTGCGCGAGCGCGAGTGCGACCTTCGCGTCCTTCTTCGCCCCCGTACTCTTCTTGCCAGGTCCCGTCTTCTTGCCCTTCTTGCCGGTACTAAAGCTCATATAGTCTTCCTCTTTGCGCCTGAGTGGCTTGAGGCCATCGAGCTCCACGACCGTCGCGGTCTCGACAGCTTTGTTGCTCTTCGCGGCTGCCTCAGCTTTCAACTCTTTCGCAAAGACGCTTTCGAGCATGACGACGAGCGCGTCCGCGAGGTCCATTTCGTCCTGGTACGGATGGATCTTGGCCATCTCGGCCTCGTAGTCGGCGAGCTTCGCAGCAAACGCGGCCTTCTTCGCGTCCTCCTCACGCTTCCGCTCGATGTCACGCTTGAAGCGCACGAGCCGCATGTTGTGGTAGTACTGGTTGTTCTCGTCGCGGAACGTCGCGCGCGCAGCTTTGAGTTGGGAGAAAAGCGCGTCGAGCTGCGTCCGAATCGTCGAGCGTTCCGCGGCGAGGACCGGGAACTGGTCGGCTTTGTTCTCGGCCTCGTTCAGCGCATACAGGTCGTCCAAGACAACCTTCTGGGCTGCGAGTTTCGCTTGCACAGCGTCGATCTCGGCGTTCTTGGCCGCCTGCCGGCTCCGCAGCTCTTTGATCGCGTCGCTGTGGCTGTCGACGGCGCTCTGTTCGTCCGTGAACTTGGTGACCTGGAGCTTCTGCTGCTGCAGCGCTTCGATCTCTTTGATCAGCCGCTTCTCGTCGGTCAAACTCATCGACCGCGTCTCTTGCTGGTGCTGGAGTGTCGCAATCGCGCGGTCAAACTCGTCGGCCGATCCAAACTTGAGCGATGCGCGCAGACTCCGTTGCGTCTTGATCGTCGCGTCTTTGAGATCGAGCGCGCGCTTGAGCTCTGCGGTCAGCTGGTTGCGCTGCTGCAGCAGATTGTCCTTCTCGGCGCGAATGCCGCTGTACACGGCTTTTGCAGCTTTGATCTGCTCGCCGTACTTGCCGCGACCGCTCTTGACGGCCTCGAGCTCCAAGCGAATCGCGTTCTATCGTGTGCCGTATACAAATGGATAGAGTGAGTGTGAGTGGTCATGGCGTCACACCTGCAGCAGTGAAGCGCAATGGACGACATGCACACACAGCAAGCAATCGGAAGCAAGAGACGTACCGTGCGCGCCTGGAGCTTCTTGATCTCGGCGTCAATCTTGGCGATCGCAGCGTCGTGTGCGACCTTGTCGGGCTTGGGCAGCCGCTCAATGACGTCCGGGATGTCGGCCTCGGTGAGCTCGACGTGCACGCGTGCAGGCTTGCCTGACGACGGTGCAGGGGTTGCAGAGGCAGCGGCATCTGCGACAGCAGGCGGCGCTTCCGTCTTGCGGGGGGATCCAGGGGCGCTCATTGCTCACTCTCAACTCTCGAGGCTGCGGCTGCGGCTGCTGCTGCTTGTGTGCTTGGGCACTTTCGGGAATGACTGGGAGGCGGGAGGGGCTCATGTCGAGGGCGACTGCGCACGTGCTGGACCGCTCACTAGTTGTACTGGTGTTTGTATACTCGTGCACATCCTGTCTAACGTGATCGCCTCGCTTTTTGCACTAGCGAATCCAAGCCCAAGAGTGCATTTGCGAGTCAGCAGTGGTACAAACATCTGTGATTAGCGTTATGAATCGACGCGATAAAATCCAGAGTATCAACGCACGCAGGGTGTGTGCACGGCATACAAACATCAATACAAAAGTGTGCTTCTCATCTCGCTTTCAGCATTCCGCTCACAATCGTGACGCGTGTCAACGCTGTGCAAAAAGACAAAAAGGCACAAAGCGGCGTTCAAACGGCGCCAATCGCCTTTCAACGCACACTCGCTTACAAGTCGTCCTTGATGCTCGGATGTCGGTACCGCCATCTAGATACTTCAGCAGCATGCGAGTTGCGCATTCGCTCTATCGAGTCGTCGAATGCCTGCGACAGAAATACTCGTGTGTTTGCAGTGGCTTGACAGTCGATGCAGCAGGCGTCGAGGAGGTCTCTGGTAGTAGGGATCTGTACCTATTGCTCATGTTCAGATTGTATCTAAACGCTCGACCGCTCGACCAGTCCGCATATCTATGAAGATGGCGCGAATGGTTCTGACCAGAGCGAGTCGTGTCACGTCGCGAGTGGCGAGGGTGTGAAGAATGCAGTCAGAGTTGATCTTGTTGCCGATTGCAGAGCCTGGTGGCGACTTTTGAATTGCGTACAGAACTGGTAAGGTACGATGCGCGTGCCATTTGTACATAGCTTCATGGCGAGACAGCGCTAGCCGCAGACCAGTTCGGATCCAATGTCGCCCCATGTTGCCACGCATTTGAGCAATGACACTTCGTTACGACCGACAATCGCTCAAAGCTCTGGTGTACACGGTCAATGCGAGGCTAAACTGGAGATCGTGCGCAAACGACCCCGATACAGTAGCTGCGGGTGGCGTGATCGAAGTCGATGTAAATTGCTGAAGTCATCGAGATAGAGGTCTGGGGAGATCGGTTTGTGGTGCCTCGCTCTTCCGTATGCAGCAACCAAGCGACAGGATCGCATTGTAGCTCCTCCAGTCCATCGCGACCCGCTCTCGATTACGTTATGTTGTTCGCCATCGATGACTTGCTGCTATTTATTTGTGTGCTTCTCACACATGATTCGCTGCCTCTCAACTACATACCTGATGCTCTGTTATATGACATTTGTAAGCTTATGGTAAGTATGATACTATTTTCGTAATACCTGTTGAATTCCATAATACATCTGCAATATAGTGTGCGGCTACTCGCGCTTCGGCTCGCCAGCCAGTGACCATTACAACTCGCCAGACGACTCGAACTCAATCGCGCCGCGGACAACAAACATGCGCGTGCTGCTGCTGCCGACCGCCTCGGCGACCCGCGCTGCCTTCGCTGCTCGCTGTGTGCGCAGCGCCTCCTCTGCAGTGCAGACCGTGCGGTCGCCGACCGCGCTCGGTCTCAAGCCACGCTCGACGGGCCTGCCACAGGTGCGTGACGCCCAAACACACTGGATTGCTCGTAGCTGCTCGCGCTGCACTGCCACTGCCACTGCCACATGCAGCTACTAGTACTGGTGGACGGAACTCACACACACACACGTACATGTATCGCACACTACAGGCCGAGATCGATGTGAAGACTGCGATCGCCGAGCTCCAGACATCGACGCGCAAGTTTGACGAGACGATCGACATTGCCGTGCAGCTTGGCGTCGATCCGCGCAAGCCGAACCAGAGCGTCCGCGGCGTCGTGACGCTGCCGCACGGCACGGGCAAGACCGTGCGCGTCGCGGTCTTTGCGCGCGGCGTCAAGGCCGAAGAAGCGAAAGCTGCTGGCGCAACAATTGTCGGCGCCGAGGACCTCGTCGAGCTCGTGCAGAGCGGCAAGCTCGAGTTTGACCGCTGCATTGCAACGCCGGACGTCATGGGCCTCGTCGGCCGCGTCGCACGCGTACGTGTTGTGTGCTGTCTGTCTGACTGAATGATTCGTATTGGCAATCGCAATGATTGTGTATATTCACGTAAATACGTACTCTTACATACGTATATTTCGCAGATCCTCGGTCCACGCGGGTTGATGCCGAACCCCAAGCTCGGGACCGTGACGCTCGACGTCGCCGATGCGATCGCAGCTGCAAAGGGCGGACAGGTCGAGTTCCGCGCCGAGAAGAAGGGCATCGTCCACGCCGGCATTGGCAAAGCGAGCTTCTCGGAAGCTGCATTGCTCGAGAACGTCCGCGCGTTCATGGTTGCGCTCGGCGACGCGAAGCCCGAGGGCGCGAAAGGCAAGTACATTAAGGCCGCGCACTTGAGCTCGACGATGGGCGCCGGCCTTGCGCTCGACGCGAAGCAGATCGACCCGTCGTCGGCGTTCTTCATGCGCTTTGACTGAGTTATCGGTAGCAGCGCAGTAGGTGAGCGATTGGTACAGATAGCCAGTAGGCGACTGTGTGGGACTGTAGTTGGCTGTAGGGTGAGCGCTTGCACGGACCGAGCTGCTGGCAATAGAACACAACGAACCGAATCGCTATTGCTGCTGCTGTTGCGTCTGCCGAACTTCTAGTCTGTGGATGCAGTTCGTTCTTGTGTGCCTGTCAATCGCGCACAATAACTGTGATAGTGATAAATACGAGGGAACACTCCACACCACACAACCGTCGCGAATCAAAAACGCAGCAATGAGCAGTAACGACGTCGCAGTAACAAATGCAGCCGCGCAGCTCGCTGGATGGACGCGCGCACCGTGTCCGTCCTGCGAGCGTAGCTACAAGTTTTTCTGTCCCGTGTGCTGCGTCGCAGTCGGCAAGCCAGCGAGCGTGCAGGTGCCGGCGCTCACGCTGCCGCTACAGGTGCACATCTGGTTTCAGGACAAGGTCAAGAAGAGCACGGCGCCACATGCCAAGGTGCTCGCGCCGCAGGACGTCGAGATCCTCCAGTACCCGCTCACAAAAGCCGTAGACGGCAGCGCATCTGTCGCGTACACGCGCGAAGACACGGTCGTCGTGTACCCGTCGCTCGAGTCCGAGACGCTCGCGGACTGGACGCCGAGCGACTTGAGGCAGCTCAAACGCCTCGTGTTCATCGACTGTCCGTGGCAGAAAGCGCCAGTGATCCTGCAGGACCCAGCACTCGCGAACGTGCGGTGCGTCAAGCTCGCCAAGCCGCCGCTCGAGAGCAAGTTCTGGCGCTATCACACCGCCGGCAAAGGCTGCGTCTCGACGATCGAAGGTATGTCACATGATGCGTGTTGTATTATTGTATTGTACAGACATATTGACAACCATGGAATTATTGTACTGACTGATTGACAACCACGAGCCGATGCTAAAATGCATCGTTCTGATTCTATATGTAAATATTCGTATCAAAGCAATCAAGCTCATGCTCGACGAGTACGTCGCTGCTGCGCAGACTGCCAACGTACCGCTGCGCTCTGGCGCTGAGACGCCATCCCAACTGCGCGACTTGCTCTTCTTCTTTGAGCTGCTGTACTGCCAGATCGCCGACGTCTACGACCGCAACGTCAAGACGGCGCCGCCAATGGACGAAGACGAGAAAGAGCGTCAGCGCCGCATGCACGACCAGCGCGAAGCGGGTCGCAAGCGCCGGCGCGACAACAAACGCGAGCACTGGGAGCGCGTGACACAGGCGATCGAGTCGGGCGAACTGTCGGAGCGGCCGCGCAACGGCCGGTGCTTCAACTGCAAGCAGCGCGAGCACGAAGCGAAGAGCTGCCCACAACCGTGCCGCTACTGCCACGAGTCAGGTCACTGGTGCGGCGCGTGTCCGAACCGGAAGCGGAGCGCGACTGTCGGTGACCACAAGCCAAAGGGACCGATCACAAAGGCACTGTGAGCGACTACGTTATCGCGTAGCAAATAGTGCGGCGGCACTCGTAGACATACATACTCACATACATACTCACACACATAGACTCGCCAATGAATCCATCGGTGTGTACCCATGTCTCGAAGTAAGATTGTCTTGTGGTTTCTGATATGCTGTATACAAGGCAGCGTATGCATTCAGTGAGTTGCTGATTATTATGTGTGTGGCCAATCAAACACAATGATCGTCACTGCTCGAGCATTCGTGCTTGTGTTGTTCTGCTCGCTTGCAAGCGCAAATCGTGCCTGGCAAATCACCGATGTTGTTTACTGTCAGCATGCAATTGGACGATGCATGTGGCGGCGATCTTGTCGCACACTCAGGCGTACCTCTGATCAGCAGACAGCAGCAGCTGATCTGCTTGGTGCTCGCTGCAAAGGACCTATACAAAGGTCACTGTTTCATCTGTATCGCTATCGTGCAATGACAAGCAGAGCTCAAGCATTGGGTACCTCAAGGTCTGTGGACCGCATGGGAATGTGCTACGCATTTTGGCTCGCTGCTTTCGCGCAGCGCTGCTTTTATATTTGGGGTCAAGGTCTTTCGGTTTTGCGATAGCGTTACACTTGCAACCACGAGCTGAATGTTTTCGACTGAAACATAATCGAATGCTGCAGACGATGTTTGTATCCAAACATCGACTCATTTGCTGTGTACAAACCACGTCGCAGAGACCATGCTCTCTCGCACGCACTATATTTGTGGGATTCTTTTTCAGTCATCATAGCGCAATTTGACCTGCCACGACAACAACAACAACATCCAGCAGCTTCAGCAGCAGCAGCACGACATCCACAAGAGCGAGCAACCATGCTGAACCAATGCCCCCTTGCGCCGACAAACTCGCTCGTGTCACCAATGCTGACCGACCTGTACCAACTCACGATGTACGTCTGTGCATCGAGCAGCAGCAGCATAAATGCACACATACATACGCACGTCTGATGCTGACAACGATGTCGATGCACACACGCACGCACGATCTCTCTATCTCTTTGTTGCAGGGTGTATGGCTACTGGAAGGTCGGGCGTCACAACGACCACGCGGTGTTTGACCTGTTCTTCCGCAAGAACCCGTTCAAGGGCGAGTACACGGTCTTTGCTGGTCTCGAAGAGGTGCGTCTGCCGCTGTTCATTGCCGTCCACATCCACACGCAGTCATTCATGACGCTTGTCTTTGCATGCTCTGTATAGGCGCTCGGTCTGATCAACACATTCAGGTTTACCGACTCGGACATTGCGTACTTGCGCACCGTGCTCCCGAGCGCCGAGAATGCGTTCTTTGACTGGCTCGCAACGCTCGACTGCTCGCAGATCAAAGTGTACGCGATTAAGGTGCGGTCTGTGGCGCTGCACTACGTGTGGTACTTCAGTGGCACTTCACTAACGCTACATCACTTTAGGAAGGAACGATTGTGTTTCCACGCATCCCAGTGCTGCGCATTGAGGGGAACCTCGCAGTCGGTCAGCTGCTCGAGACGCCTTTGCTCAACTTGCTCAACTTTGCGAGCCTCGTGACCACGAACGCGACGCGGTTCAAGCGCGCTGCCGGTCCCGACAAGAGCTTGCTCGAGTTTGGCTTGCGTCGCGCGCAGGGGCCCGACGGCGGCTTGAGCGCGTCGCGCTACGCGTACATGGCTGGCTTTGCCGGCACGAGCAACGTCTTGGCGGGCAAGCTACACAACATCCCGATCAAAGGCACACACGCGCACGCGTTTGTGCAGGCGCACACAGACCTGAGCGACGTCAAGGTAGCGTGCAAACTCTGTGTGAAGTGGTCGTTGCGACCTGCTAACAGCTGAGTTGGGTCACTCACTGTCGTGATTGCGTTGTGATTGCTAGGTCCCGATGCTCGACGGCCAGAACTTTCTCGACATTGTGCTCAAGTACCGTCGCGAACTCGACTGCATGCGCACGAACGACGTACGTCCTGATTGTGTCTCTTCCGATTGTGCTGCTGTTGCGACTCGATGGTTGATTGCAGAGCACTAATCGTTCGATTCTGCAACGCTGCAGGGCGAGCTCGCAGCGTTCATTTCGTACGCGATCGCGTTCCCATCGACGTTCCTCGCGCTCGTCGACACGTACGAGACGCTTGCGGTACGTTTGTCCTGTTTATGCGATTGCATCTGTTTTGTATGTATGTGGATTAAACAATACGTGCTGACTCCTGTCGTGATTCTATCGTGATATACACATATACATCGATCCCGACAGTCGGGTGTGCCCAACTTTCTGTGCGTTGCGCTCGCACTGCACGAGCTCGGGTACAAACCCGTGGGCATTCGCCTCGACAGCGGCGACCTCGCGTACTTGTCGAAACGGGCGCGTGTCGCATTCAAAGCGGCAGCTGCGCGTTTTGGCATCGCGTCGTTTGCAACGCTGAGCATCACAGCGAGCAACGACATCAACGAAGCGGTGCTCAACTCGCTTAATGAACAGGTCGGTGGTTGTCTCGAGCGTATTGACTGGCTGCTATTGACAGTGTCTACGAGTTGGACTGACATGTATGTGGTACACACAATCACTAGGGCCACGAAATCGACGCGTACGGTATTGGCACGCACCTCGTGACGTGCCAGGCGCAACCGGCTCTCGGCATGGTCTACAAGCTCGTTGAAATCAAGGGCACGCCGCGCATCAAACTGTCGCAGGACGCGTCGAAAGTCACGATCCCGGGCCGCAAAGAGGCGTATCGTCTCGTTGGCGCAAACGGGAGTCCGCTGCTCGACGTTATGATTGGCTGCAATGAATCCGCACCCGTCGTTGGTCGCAAGATGCTCTGCCGCAATCCGTTTGACGAGCTGCGACGCGCGTACGTGACGCCGTCGGACGTGATTCCGCTCCATGGCCTGGTCTGGGACGGCGCAAGTGGCGGGATTGTCGGCGCGCTGCCAACGCTCGAGGAACGCCGCGCGTACGTCGCCGAGCAGTTTGAGCTCATTCGCGAAGACGTTGTGCGGTCGCTCAACCCGACGCCGTACAAAGTCTCGGTGAGCTCGGCCCTCTACGACTTTATCCACGCGCTCTGGATGAAGGAGTACCCGGTCAAGGAGTTGGATTGAGAGCCAGTGTGGCTGACGATCCATGTAGCCACCGAGAGGATGGAAGCAGTAGTCAGGATGAGAAGGAACCATAACAACACTCGTTATTGGAGTTAGCTACGTTCTGATACTCTACTGATTCTTCTTTGTCTGTCGGAGCTGCTGCTGGAGCTCAGCGCGCTTGACGACAATGAGCATCTGCACCATGCTCTTCATGCTCAGCAGCTATGGGCGACACACGAGGTGTCAGCAGCACGCACACATACAGTCGCACAGACACAGCCAAACCATGACGCTGAACGCCACTCATACACATATCCACACTCTGACGCACCAGTTGGAAGAAGCCGGCAGCGAGCAGCGGACCAGCGTAGAAGATGCCCATGAAGACGCCGCGCGGATCAAAGTAATTTTGCGTCGCAACGCGGCGCCAGTTGCTGCTCGCCCACGTGTTGAGCGGCTCGGTGGCCACGAGCAGCAGCAGGATGAGCACAAAGAGCCCGCACTGGAGCGCAATGCGCTTGCGCGCGAAAAAGATCGCGACAAAGAGCAGCGCGTGGAAAGCGATCGCGCCGACAATGAGCGGCTCGCGCCAGTCCACGGCCTCGTACCACTGGACCATCATGTGCGCATACTTGGTCTGGAGACTGCGCCGAATCTCCGGTACGATGTGCTCCATTGTCGTCGTTGTCGTTGTTGGCAATGTGTTTCCATTTTGTACGATCGAAAATATTTTTGTAAATTATCGATTCGCCGTCTGGTTTGACGTTTTGTTTGGTGTATATGTCATTTATCAAATTTACATGTCATTTATTTTGGTTAGTTTTATTCGTTCGTTTGTTTGGGGGCTTGGAATGCGCCGTATCATGTCGCCACATGCTGTCTTTACAAGCTAATTTGACAAATAGACAATGCAGCAGGCGAATCGTGTCAGTGAACGATGAGAAAATATATATTAAAATATACCATGAATCGAGATTGTTTGTAATTGTTTGTTTAAATTACACTTGTTGCTTTTTCAACATGCTCAGTTTGGATGTGTTTCCTTCGTGTATTCGCTAGAAATCTGTTTTTCGTGTCATCGTGTGCGCTTTTTTATGTCGTCGTATTCATGACTTACTATTTCAGTATTATACGTGTTATATTGACTGTACAACATATACAGTGCGCGCCAAAATCTTGCGGACATCATTGAAAAATACCAAAATTGAAATTTCACTTACAAAAATGCGTTTGCGAGCTAGATTTTTGTGAGCTGATAGAACCAACCGCGAGCGTACTTGTGGTGAAATTTCAACTCG
>JAADWX010000249.1:0-30262 GCA_023336405.1 Globisporangium echinulatum | reverse complement strand
GTCGATCAGAGGATGTTGGAGACACACGGGCATTTTAGATAATGACATGTACAGTCTCGTAGACAGCATCGAAAAGCTGTGTATTGCACCGCACACAATGTATGAGATTCTAAACTAATACATTTGCGTGCGTGTTTGCGCGCCCAAGCGCGTGTGTGTGCGTGTGCGCACGAGCGCGTGCACACATACACGAATGCTTGCATATTGCACTACGCCAAGTCGGTTGTTCGCGGTAGGAGGGTTCTCAGGGTAAACCCACCTCCTGAATCGATTGCTGGTGTCAGATTTGACCAATCTCTACTTTTTGCTCTTAGTTTGACTCGTCTCATGTGTGCAACTTTGATTGACATTTTCTGAACTCATACCTGCAACTTTTTATACCTTCATCTTTTTGTTGCCTCTGACACTTAGTTATTTTTCGCCCATTTTTGATGTTTCAATGAGAGGGTTTTGTCTAAATACGACCCGCTTGGTTCGAGTGACATCTCGCCCGATTCACTCGCTCAATATTACAACAAACTGTGATATTCTGCGTCAAACTCAAAACTGCATTGGGTGGCGGCGTTAGCTGCGCGCCACTTAACCTCCCTATCTACTGTATTCCTATAAGTGAATGATATGTAACCTACGCGTATTGTAAATAATAAATCGCGAGTAAATACCACTCCTATCAGGGGCTCCTATGTCAAAACATAACTTTGTGAAAATCGAGGGTTACCCCTTTACACCACCCATCACCTATAATTGACTGATCTCCTTCGATCTGAAGTGGTCTTGGGTATGTCATATCATATGTGCTCATATTGGTACCGAAGTGCCGCGAGCAGGCATCTTTACTTTAGATGTTTGAAAAACAAGAAGCGCGCGCGGCCAACAACAATGGGCAACATCGAAGCCACTGCGTTTCCTGTGCATCTGCCATAGCGTCTTTAACTTGAGCCATCACGGACAATCCGTAGTTCATCTATTTGTCGGCGTACCGACACAGGTGTGTGAGAACGTCGCCAAAGTGCCTAAAAGCACACCTCCTCGCCCTCACTGGCTCGCTTTGCGAGCGTGTAAATGGGATGAGCGGCATGCGCAACGAGTTCACTTAGAACGGTGCTAAGTCCTTCAACGCGTGAACTGCGATGTTGATCTAAAATTCGAATAATGGCAGCATTTCTCTTCACCGACCGGAAAGGTCAGCAGCGATACTACAAAGGTAAACCACCAGAACGCGATTAACGCGTTCGGTCAGTTCGTCTGTCTGCTGGTGATCATCTGTCGAAATGTCGAGTCGAGTGCCGACCAGATCGAAGACTTAGCGCCACACCTCCGAGGGCGGGTCTCGATGAGGGATGGAAGTCTCAGGCATTCCATGTTTATGAATCTCGCAGTCGAGAACGATGCGTGCGGTCTAGCGCACACTAATGTTGTCACGAACGGTGGTGAAACGCACTATCTTCGATAGAAAACACACGAATACCACTGATTCGGTTTGTCCATGTTTGTCTTTGGGTAACCAAAGGCAAGTCAAGCGAGGCTAAGCGCCAACACTTACTCGACACAGGCAGGCTACGCATAGGAATCGCGACGTACGGAGACGACTTGACGTGTTAGCTCGTCTTGCACGTCATGACGTAGTTGGACGTCCACTTGTACGTGCTATACACCCGTGTCGTGCACTTCGAACAATACATCTTGACAAAGTTCTTCATACAGAGACACCACGACACATTGTCCATCTTCCCACATGGAAGTACAACACGCGATCGTGTACCAAGTCGCGGTGTAGTTGCGCTCGCGTGCTAGACGTTATCGTGCACAAAGTAGCGGTGCAGTTGCGGCCGCGTACGAGCCGACTTCTCATTGGAAGCTTCAGCGCCGTCCAAGAAGTAAGAAGTGACGCAAAAACTGCGAACACGTGTCGTCGCGCACGTGCGTGTAGGTTCCGCAAATATGATATCGCCATTTTCGTTCTGTGACAATTGTGGAGCTTTTCTCCATCCCGAGGTGTCACGCGTGATCGATGTTAACCACAAAGGGTTTACTGAAGAACAGATGCACTCAGATTTTATGAGTGCAATATTCGTGGCAAAAGTGCTCTTTCTCATAAATGTGGACTCGGAACTTGACGAGTGCAATGTTCATTGCAAAAGAGCTCCTTATTATAAAAATGGTATTGTTCTCGGCAGCAACGAAATGACGTCATGGTCGAAATCCCACGTCGCATACGATGGACAACGGGTAGACGATCGCATACTCACCTTTATGTTGTCGAAGAAGGGTTAATGCTCTGACGTCCATGTCCACTATGTTTTTTCCTTCGTGCGAAGCGACATCAAAGGCCCAACTATGCCCGCATAGTTCATGCTGAATAGGTTCGATTAGTTGACGAGGACAAGAGTCTATTGGACTCACTGGATCGGCCAATTTGCGATCGCCTTGATCTTGTTGGGTTCAGCGCCTACTCTGTCGCGCCTGACAACGAATTTGAGGAACACAATCCAAAAAAAGATGCTTTTGTCTGAGCACGCAAGCAACTTGTACGCGTATGCGAACCTCCACCTCTTGATCACCTTGCAAACACAGAAATTGGAGCTGAAGTGCTATCACGGACCACGCCAGCCGCTACTTTTGCTTGATTTGATATTTCGGCCGACTGACGCCTCGCGTTATTCTTGATGCCGGACAACAATCGATCTCGAGACGGTCCGGATGGCAGTTGTGTCGGTGGCTTTTTGCACGCGATGGCACTGAAGTCCTTGATGAATAAATACAATGGATCACTGGGAACCTTCAGTATATGCGTCGCCGCTTGCTTTCGCTGAAGATATTAATCGAGCATAATCTCGTCCATTTAAAACAATGAGTTCAATGTGCTTGTTCCTTGCGCTAGTCGTCTTGTCGTATCATGACCAGCTGCGAGCTATCGGAGAACTCCAGCACCTCCTTTTTCTGGGAGCGACACTAAGACGATTTTCACGTGTATTGTCGACAATCGTATACGCGTCGGCGGTCCTCTCGGTTTCCGGCATCACGAGGCGCTCGCCCGCATGGTAGTCATGGCCCTCGACGAGCGGACCAATATGCTGCCAGTCAGAGTGGCGGTATTACCACCCTGGTGCACATGGTCCAAGGATTGCGCACGCGCCTGGCGTGCAAATGTGTCGTCGACTTGTCGATTACGCTTTGCTAAACGTCATCATCCGGCCTCTCTCGACGACGGCCTTTTGGGCTGTGAACGCTCTATGTTCTACTCGCTCACGAGTACTGTCATCACAGGCGGGATCAACCTTTTCGTGTACCAGATATCGGTCATCAGTCGCCAGATCGCGACACGTCATCTTCAACGTCCTTGGTTCACACTCCCATAACGAGAGGAGCAATGCCATCGACATCTTGAACGTTCATGGCTCGTACTCCCACGCCCGGCAAAATACCGTTCACGCGTGCATCATGCGCGGATGTACGACCTGCCAGCAGCTAGGTCGGGGCTGACATTGGCGTGTCAATCTCAGCCACGCCCAACCTCGATCACCTTCGCTTTTAACAACAACATGGGTTCGATTTAATCGTCCGTCGTTCACACTACCATACCGAAAGGAACAATGACATCTACATCGATTATACCACACACTTGCACTACGATCTGTGATCAAAATCGCTGCTTGTTCTGTTGTTGGAAAGCGACAAGTCGATCTTGATTGATCGACTGGACTTACTCTCCAGTCAAAAGATCTATCTAGCGTCCTGCACTACTTCTGGTCAGCATAGTCTTGTGTCGCTTCTAGTCTCTACAGTTTTGCGTCGCTGCGCCAGAGTGAGTGGATATGTTGGCAAACATATGCGAGACGCAGAGGACAGCGTCACGCGGATCGAAGACGCGATCTCGCGTGATGAAGCCATCGACGGTGCAGCCATATTCAAGGCTGGATCGTGAATAGACATGGCAGCTTTCTCCATCATTTTACTGACTAGTTCGTACACGAGGTTCCACTGCTGCCTGTAGGAACGTAAATCAGCGTGAAGGGTTGGGTGGCTGGTTGTTTCTGTTTGTTTCATCTCATCCCATTTTGCATGCAGCTTAGCTTGCAAATTGTAAGCGTCACGCTCAAAATGGAATCGTTTGATACGTGTTCAAGTCTGTTACAGTCGCCCACAAGCTTGTTGCCGACATCGCTACCACCGCCGTTGTTGCTATTGTCGCACACTGTCGAACGATCGAGCTCTACATACTACACGACTATGGCAGCCATGTTGCAAAGTGACTTTTCGAGAAATGCTAGGAACTTGGTCGATTGCAACTCTGCCGTAACCGTATGATCCGAGGCTTTCCGAGGTAGTGAGAATGCCATTCAAATCATCGACTCCAGGGACAACATCATGATTCACATTGCTTGAGATGTACAATGTCGAGTGAAGCATGTGTGACGTGCTGACGGATAGCTACGAAAGATGACGCAATAGACAACAATTACCACTGACCGACTCGCATTGAGCGTTCTCTGATGCATTCACAGCGTCGCCTGACGTCAGCGGTCGCTACTGTCGCTCTGTAGCGCGACGCACCTCGACGTGAGTTCCTACATCTCGAAGCCAATGTCGTCGTCGCTCGAAAAGAGCACGTCGCGCTCGAGACTCAGCTTCGCGTCGTACAAAATCGAGACGCAGCGCGACGAACCAATGCTGTGCGCGTCGTCGCGCTGCAGGATGCGCAGCAGCGCGCCGACGGCTGCGAGGATGTCCTCTTTCCGCACCGGGTCCACGTCGTGGACATCGCCGCCGCTGGTACTACCAACATCGTCGCTACTGCTATGCATATCGTCCATACTGTAGCCAGTACTAGTCAAACCAGCAGCAGCAGCAGCAGTCGTTCGCGCAGTCTCGCGCTCAATCACGCTGCACATGCGATGCAGGTTGTGAAAGAGCCAGTCGTAGAGGAACGCCGGCGGCTTGGCTTGCAGAACGTCGCGAATCACAGCGTCGTCTTCAACGGTTGCAATCTGAAGCAAGTGCACGAGCGTGAACGACAGCTGCGTCTCGAGCTGCTCCTTGTACTTGAACTCGGTCACGTCTTTCAGGTCCGACGCGGTCTCGAGCGCATCGAACGTCGCGCGCAGCGCCATGCAGTAGCTCGTGCCGTAGCCGCTGCGCGTTCGCGAGACGCGCAACGCACTCGCTGCGCTGATGCGCACCTTAAAGTTTTCTTGCTGCGCGATCGCCGTCACGAGTGCGTGGAACACAATAGGCGCCCACGGCGCTGTTGCGAGCGGGAGGCTCGGACACAGCAGGACTTTCGCAATTGCGTGGCACGCGTTCCAGCGGACCTTGGGCGACCCGGCGTTGATCTTCGCTGCGAGCGCGATCATTGTCTGCGCGAGTAAGTCGTCGAGCACGCGCTGCTCGCGTGCGGTTGTCGTGCCGACAAACGGCTCGAACCGGAGCCAGCGGCACACGAGTCCGAGTGTCCGCGCAACGCTCGACGCGACCTTGTCGTTGTCGTTGATGTACACGAGCATGCGCTCGACGACTTGCTGCATCTGTGCGACTGGCAGCAGCTCGAACAGCAGCACGTCGTTGGTCAAGCTGCTAGCGACGTCCGATGCTGCTGCTGGCGACTCAGGCGGGTCCACGTTACTGCTTGCGACTTCTGGCCCAGGCGTCGTACAGACGTTCCCAAGTGCCCACGCGCCACGTACGCGCACATTCAGCGTCGCGTCGCCAAGCGACTCGAGCGCAAGCGCAACGACAGCTGATGCAAACGCGCGGGTCTTGAACACGGGCGCAAGGCACAGCGAGCCGAGTAGGCGAAAGCCAGCTGCACGGACAACCGGCGAGCTATCGCGCGGCGTCTGGAGAAACAAACTCGTGTACATCTCGAGCGACCGACTGGTGTTTAGACTAAGTGTTGCTGGTAAGCGCCTTGACTGGGTGTTGCACAGGTACGTCCAGTCGCTCGGTCGCAAGAGCGTAAAGCACGCGCAGACGCTCGCGCGGACGTGGTGCGACGAGTCACGGAACGCGCGCATGACGTGCATCGCCAAGAAGTCGAGACTCTCGGTGCGCGGTACTGCGCTTATGTGCAGTGGCGCACGGAGCCAGCGGCTGCTAGTGCTGCGCATTGCGCGGCTACTCGCATTCGTGTCAGCTGCATCCAAGCTGTTGCGGCGTGTCAGTGGTGGCGACGTGGCAGTCGCTGCACCCGCACTCTCGATGCGGCTCGTGCTCTCGCCTTTGATGTAGTTCTCCAAGATCTTGACGGCCTGGAGCCGTACGTTCGGGTCCGCATCTTGGAACGCGACGAGCAAAAAGTCCGCGAGTCCGTGCCAATTTGCACTGCATAGTGGTGGTATCGTACAACACAGTGTCGAGCAATCAGTCACACCGTCAGTCCCATTGCCATAGAGTTAGACAAACCAGCAGGACGCACCTCAGAGCAGGTGCGTAGTTCTTGGCAATCTTCGAGAGCAGCGACATGGCTTCGAGCCGCAAGAGCGTGCGCGCTGCGTCGTCCGGTCGCGATGCGATCGCAAGCAGCTCGGCGACAAACGAGCGCTTGCTGAGCGACAGCGTGCCGCATAGGATCGTCACGTGCGCGACCGTGAGGCACGTGCGCGCGTCGTTCGGACGTACCATCCACTCGAGCACAGCGGGGATCGGGTCCGGCAGGTTCAGCAGCGCCGAGAAGCACGCTAGACTCGCCATGCGAACACTGTGATCTGCACGATCCGAGCAATCAGTTATCGTCAGTATACATAAGGTATACACACAAGTATACACGCATGACGCACCCGACGACGACGTCGCTGCGTAGAGACTCGGTGCGAGCGCTTTGAGGATGTCGCCGAGACTCGGAGTCACGTCGCTCTGGTCGAGCAGCGCAGCGACACTCGCGTACGGACAGTGCTGGATCACGGACGCTGCCGTCTACCAGGCGTATCCATACAGACGTAGCTGGTCAGTCATCTGTGACTCGATGCTCTACACATACAAGCAAACACAGACAGACAAACCTTGAGTGTCTGCGCAAGTGGCAAGCCGTCCTGTTCGTTCTGGATGCAGTACACGAGCGTGACGTGCACTTGGTAGAGCATGAGCGAGAGGCGCTTCGGCATCGACGCAAACGACGTCGACGGCGCAACGACGCTCGCAGCGTGGCGAAAGTACTGCTTCAGCGGCATCTTCTCCCAGAACGCGTCGAGGAACTTGGCAGCCGCGACGCGCACGCGCTCGCACGGGTCGGCGAGTAGCAGCGTAAGCACCGACGGCGCGTTGTTGAACAGCATCATGAATGGCGTTGTCTGCTCGGGGAGGTACAGCCCGACGGACGACGTCAAAGCCTTTGGAAAGTGATGCGCAATCGCTTCGAGCGTATGCAACACGGTGATGCGCAGGCGCGCAAGGAGCCCTCTGTTCATAGGCATAGACAGACAGCAAGTTGTGAGTCGACACTGTGACGGACAGACTACAGTGCCGTCGACAGTGTTGCGTTCGATAGACAGACAGCCATGCAACCGCGACACACAACGTACTCGCTAATCGGTCGCGCATCGCTGAGGCTGCTGTCCGAGCCGCACGTCGACGAGTCCGAGTCGGTCGGCGAGAGTTCAGGGCGGGACGCAATCACAAACGCGTCGCGGTCGTGCTGGAGTACGAGGCCGTAGCCAACGACTTGACGCATCGAACTCAGCAAACCTGGGAGTGCTGCGTCAATGCGGTCGCTCAACCGGTCGTGGCTCGTTTGGATGATCGTAAATATGCACTTGATGCTGCATGTGCACGCCTTGACCAGCAGTCGGTCGTTGGTGTCGCTGCTGCTATCGCTACCGCCGCTTTCTTTCGTAAGACTGAGCGCCTGTTGTCGGACGTTCTCAGCGACGACGCGCAGCAACGCGCTAAAGTACTGGAACACCGCCGGCGTCCGCGCGGCGTGCGTGCAGATGTTTGCGACGCAGCTCGTCGCGGCGTAGCGCGCGTCAATGTCGACACCGGACGAGTCCAAGTGCTTGAGCAGCACAGCAACGAGCGCGTCGAGGTCGCTCGGCGCTGCACGGTCGGCGTTGTCGTGGAGCACGAGCCCAAGCGCGCGGATCGCACCTGCCGTGTACCAGCTCGCACAGACTTTGACAAACGCGAGCACGAACGCAACAACGACTGCGAGCTGCGCAGGCGTGAACAGGACTCTGTCCTTCATACAACTCTTGTGCACGAACCGCATAAACTCGGAACAGAGCAAGTCGGACCGGAGCGGCAGCACCTGTGCGAGTGCTGTGATCATGCCTGCGATCTCCTGTGTACGTATGGATATGTAAGCGTATATGTATGTGCAAGAGTAGAGCTCATCGCAACACTGTACGTTGCACGCACCTCGCTGCGGATGCGCGGGTGTGGCAGTGCGATGCTGAGCAGTTGGTGCAGCATGTCTTCGAGTTCGACCGATGTGAGCTGCTGCGCGTGCACGTCGGCGTTGATGCGGGCGCGGATCGTTGTCCACGTCTTGCGGTCTCTGCGCTGCGCATTGAGTACCCAGCTCGCAGTCGTCATGCTGCCGGTGCCAGGGATGTTCATGCTGCCGGTACCAGGGATGTTCATGCTGGGCGTCGTCTGCACAAACACTGGACTCATCGCGAGTGCAGCAAGTCGGCGAGTGACCGGCGCATCGCCATCGCCATCGGATGTTGATGGCGTTGCTGCGCGCCGCATGCGGCAGTTTGACTGCGTCGAGAGAACTGCACGACTCAACCGTGACTGCCGCCGCCAGGTCCCAGAGACCCACTCGCTGCTACTGCTGCGCACACTCGCACTCGCTCACGAGATGTATGTATCTTGTTATGCTTCAGCTACTGACATCACAAAACAACACGTTTGTTGTATTTACAAATTTGACTGCATCTTCTGCCACAATTAGCAGGTGCCAATTAGACCCATTTTTACAGCATCGACAATTTATTTGATGGTCCAACGGGCTTGAAGTGTTGCGGATCTTGTGAAGCCAACAACAACGGCACTTGCTGACAGCATGACAACGCCCCATCACCGACGTCACCACTTCTGGAGCGTGCTGTTGCGACTCGCGATCGGTGCTGCGCTGCTGCAGCTGTATTGCGCGCCACTGCGCGTGCTCGAGCACGACGACATTCGCGGTCAGCATCAGCGCAATGATGACAACTACACGGTGCTGTTGCGCACGGACGACGAGCAGTTCCAGGACCAGCACTTTATGCGCATGTGGCTCACGTTCGTAGTCACCCTCTACGCGCTCTGTGGGGTCATTTCACAGCAAGTCGTACTTGGTACGTTGTTTGCTGCATACTGCAGTGCGTTGGCGTGGACAGTCGCCTCCTCCACTCTCACACACTACGCATGCACTTGTGTGCAGTCTCGTTGCTGCATGCACTCGTTTACTTTGCGCGCTCGATCTCAACTGCGCCGCCGATCATCGCGACACCAGCGACGCCGCTACTGAGCGTCACGCGCTACTGGCAAACGAGCAGCGCCGAGTCGTGCGCATACGAGTACAGCGCACTGCTGTCGTTTGCATTGCTACTGCGCTACGTACTGTTTCCACCTGCAACTGCACTTGCAACGTTCGAGCGCCACAGGTGCGTGTGTGCATCGCATTCGCTTGTGGTACTGCTGCTGCTGGCGACTGGCGCTGTGTGCTCATGTGCATCTGTACTGCTGGTTGCTCGCTCGTTGACTGCGAGCAGCCGCAACCTCAAAGCGTTCTTTGCGCTGCACGACCGCGAGCGCGTGCCGCTTGTCGATCGACTGCTCGAGGAGTACGCTGGCCACGAGCGTCTGCTCTACGCGCGCATTCGGCGGCTCTACTGTCCACCAACAGCGACTGCAACCAGTGGAGTATCGTCGATTGCTACTGACACGAACGATTCGATAGCAGCAGATGCAAAACATTGCAAGCCTCCAGCAGCAGCAACGCTCATGACGCCGTGACACATCCATACATGGCAAGAGCATGGCAAGAGCAACGCAAGTGCAACACTTTTCAAAGTGCAACGGTACGTTGCAATCGCTATACGTTGTCGTTTGTGATAATACAACGTATACAAGTACAAGTGCAAAGACAAAAAGCATGTTATTAGAGTATAAAACGTGAAAAAGCAAGTTGCCGTCCGCCAGCAGCACCGATCTGCGAAAGCGACAGCTGCAAGCAGCAACGTGCTGTGGCGATTGACGTTGCAGTCGACAACACCATTGCTTCTCTCTATGCTGCTACGGCTGCGGCTGCAACTGACAATGCAATGCAGCGTACCCACACGCTTAACGCGAGTACGTCGAGCCGTTGCCGCGCTTGCCCGAGTTCTGCCACTTCGCAAGCTTCACGAGCGGCTTGCGGTCCGCCTCGCCAGCACGCGCCTTTTTGTTGAGCGGCCGCTGCGACAAGTTGCGCGCACGGAGCACCGACTCGGCGGTCTTCTCAGATGGGAACCCGCTCTCGCTGCGCGGTGCAACGAGCGACGCCGACCGGTTGCGCGATTTGGACCGCGCAATCGATTTCGAACGCATGCGCGCACGCAAGTCCGTCTCGTCTCCAACGTCTTCCATGTCGACGTCGTCCTTGTCGTCGCGCTCGCGCTTGCGGCCACGACTGTCGTCCGCTACGCGGCGCTTGGCTGCAACTGCAGCTGCGTGCTTCATGTGGCTCGTATCGACACCGAGGTCTTCGAGCTGCTTCTTCGTGTCGGTCAACGACCGCTGCTTTGCCAACGCCTTGCGCGGCAGCACGGACCGGTTCTTGTTCTTGTTCATGCGGTGGTCCGCGACCATGATCGCCTTCTTCTTGCGAATGCGCGCGAGCTTGTCCTGCTGCTCGTCGTCGAGGTCGCTCACATCATCGGCATCTTCGCCACCGGCGTCGACCATTGGCGCGTTCGCCATCGCTTCGTCCTCTTCATGCTCGAGCGCTTCGAGGCGCTTGAGAATGTCGGGGTCAATAAAGTCAGCAATGTTCTTGCCGTTCCAGATCTCGGGGATCGCGTCGGTCGTCCAGTCGTCGTTCTTCAACATGCCCTTGTAGTGTTCCCGGAAGTCAAACGAGTAGACGCCAGCACCGCCGTTTGCGTTCATCAAATCTTTCTGGAGCACGCGCGCAGGTGCAATAAAGCCAGTTGCACGTGCTTCGACGACGCTGTCGGGGATTGTCACAGCGCGAGTCACATTGTCGCGTGCAACTGGCACTGCGACGCTCAAGCGGTTGAGCACGTCTGCGACCTTGTTGCCCTTGACTTTCGAATTCACGCGGTGCGCCAACAGCTGGTCGCACGCATAGTTCGTCACAGCCGAGACGTTCTCTTCCGAGTGGTTCGACATTGTAAACATCTTGGCTTTTGTATCGCTGACGGCACCATTGATGAGCTCCTGGTGCGCAGCGCTGAGCTCTTCGAACCGCGTCTGGTCGATCTTGTTGCACACGAGCACGAGCGGCTTGTTTGCAAACAGCGGCCGGATGTTCGTGAACAGACTCAGCTGCTGCTCAATCGTGAAGCCGCACTGCTCCGAAATGTCGAGGAAGAACAGGATCGACGCCTGCAGGTGCGCAAGCGCGGTCACGGCCTGCATCTCGATCGTGTTGCGATCTTCGAGCGCGTGGTCGAGAATGCCAGGCGTGTCGATCACTTGCCAGCGCAGGTACTTGTAGTCCAAGTGACCGACGTACAGCGCTTTCGTCGTGAAGGCGTACGGCTGGACCTCGACGTCGGCGCGCGTGACTTTGTTCATGAAGCTCGACTTGCCGACATTCGGGAAGCCCGTGACAAGGAGCGTGCGCGTGTTCGGGTCGATCGACGGCAGACGCGACAAGTGCTTGCGCACCTCTTCGAGGTATTCGAGCGACGCTTTTTGCTTCTTGAGCAGCGTGCACATGCGACCAAGTGCTGCGCGCTTGAGCTGCTTGCAGCGGTACAGCGAGTCGCCGTACTTGATCATGCGCACGTAGTCCTTCGCGATGTTGTCGATCAGTGCGCGCGCGGTGTTGACCTGTCCGAGTGCGAGCTTGTAGTGGTCGCGGTCGTACAGGATGTTGATCAGGTCGGCGTAGAACGGGTGAAGGTCATCGAGGCGCGGGAAATCGTCGATGATCTGACTCAGCTTCTCCTGGCACGTCTGCTGCGTAAACTTGACCTTGCGCATGTAGAACGCGCGGATGCGCGAGATCGCATACGTCGGGTGGATCACCGTCGGCGTCTTGCGCTGCGTGCGCGTGAGCACGATGTCGATAAAGTCCGACGCCGACGGCACGGTCTGGATCTTCTTGAAGTTGTACACGACCATGGCTGCTGCTGATGTGGTGGCGAACTACGTGCGTACGTACGAGCCGAGGCTTCTTCGCTGCGTGTGTGTGTGTGCGTGCTTGGTTGCTTGCTTGGGCTCCTGCTGGAACGCTCACAATGCCGGCAAGAACCGATGCGCGTTGTCGCTCTTTTGTCGTTTCGAGCTGCCTGCCCACCACTGCTTGTTCGGCGTTTGGTTGGTTGGTTGGTTCTGGACGAAGACGCTACAAATGGTACAGCAGATGGCACACTGTGCCTTTTTCGGTACCGCTTCTTTGATTGCATTAATAATGCGAGAAATTACATCCAGAAAAGGGTGAGCATTTATACAAATTAATTATCTTGACCTTAAATATTGTGATCGCCAGAAATTTTGTCCACATCAGAACAGTCCGATATAAGCGTAAATCAGCCGCCAAATTGGTCATAAATCGGAGTGTAAATAGGGCGTAATTATGGTAAATCCATCTCTGTTGGATGTAAAGAGCATAAGTGGCAGCTGCATACATACATACGATCTCTGTTGGCTCAATCTTCGTTGAGAACTTGGGCATGTCGAGCTGTTTTGTGATAGTCACATCGTGCTTTATCGCTCGACAATGCGAACGAAAGTGCAACATCATCGCTTTGTTGTTCGCCCAGTTGCGACTGTCACCATGCGTTTAGACAACCGCGTTAAATTTACGCCAAAACGTGAGTGTTTGCCCATACTATAGTGGGCAAACGGAGCGTTTGTTCTTAAAACGCACTTGATCGACTCTTAATATTCAACGTATTCCTAAAATAGAGATACGCATGAGTTTGAATTACACAAAAAGGGGTGTAATTTAGCGAGCCTCCTATAAATACGTCAATTTCCAATTCAAATTAGACCTTTTGAGTGACGATGACAATACCAATTGCTTTTGGACGGTTATGTGCGCCACACACATACATCGATAAACTTTCGCGCGATACTTGCTTTGCATTTGTGAACAAATCCAGAGGACTTACTCGCCCTTGCTCTTGGTCGCACATGATCAAGCTGTCGCGAGCTCATGCACAACGCAGATGTTAATCTCGTCCTCGAGACTGTGTCGATCTATTGGCACACACATTGGCACACTCAACAGCAACACAAGATATGACACCTGCTTTACTCACTCTTCCGCCTGTAGTAGTTTCCGTCCACAAACTCGGTGCTGAAGTAAAAACTGGCGCTCTTTGGAGACTGACGCATGCCGCTCCAAACAGAGCGCCTTTCCTGTGTTTCCCGATTGTTCAGTGCAAATCCGCTGCTCCAATGCTCGATTCTCCCTCTGCTGTGTGATCCTCAGCTTCCGCCTGGCTCGCACACAGCCAGCAGGAAACGACTGCAGCAACCATTCCGAAACATTCCCATCGTCCCCACTTGCGGCGGCATACGACACCTGCGCGGCACGCGGCACTTGCTGAGCAGCGCTGGACCTCGTCAGGACACCACTCTGCACCCTCCTCACGCGCCGCAACGACGCGTAGAGAGCTCTCCCCCATTCGTCTCGACCGTCGTCTCGCTCAGCGCGTCGCTTCTTATAGACAGTAGCAGTAGCAGGAGTAGCAGCGCGACTGGCAGCATCGTCCGCAACGGCCACACGCATCCAGCTATCATGTGGACCGTCCTCTTTGGCGAGCACGACAACGCTGCGTCAAACAAAGAACCGCTCGAGCTGCTCGATGACGAGCACGAGAACCAACAGCCATCGCCACGCACGCGCCACGCATCCAGCATCGCGCCAACGCACGGCAAGCTGCGGCTCTCGACTGCATCGACTGCTGCGTCGTCGCCGCCGCTGTCGCCAACGAGCGCTGCCGACGCCATGCGGTTCTCGTCCGAGTCCGCAACGACGCTCCGCGGCTCCGAGTCGTCGCCACCAAGTTCGTCGCGCCGCGGGTCGCTCCCAACGAGCATCCCGAGTGCTGGCGCAGCTGCGACATCATCAACGCGTCGCGGGTCGCACAGTCCGTTGACTCCCGACAACGACGACGACGACGCGCAGCAGTCGCCAATGGCGATGCTGCTGCGCCGCATGAACCAGCTCATGATGAAAGTTGGCGAGCACGAGTTTGAGAAGAAGACGCTCGTTGATGGGGTACGTCGTGCGTCTTGCCTGCGGTCGGATCTATGATGGATGGATGGATGGATGGATGGATGGATGGATCGTCATAGTGACGTGCGTCTCACAGCCATAGTTCGATGTCTGTGTCTGTATATGTCTGTGTACGTAGATGGAGAAAGACCGCGAGCGCATGGCGCAGCAGCTCGCATCGCTGCAGCGTGAGCTCGAAGACGTGACGGACCAGAACGTCCAGCTCCAGTACCAGCTCGAGTACACGACCGAGCCAATGCTGCTCGAGCAGCTCCAGGACGCGACAGCAATGCGCGACGCACTCGCAAGCGTCAAGTCGCAGCTCGAGCGCGAGATCAGTGAGCGTGACGCAGCGCTTGTCAAGTCGCAGGATGCACTGGCCGCGCAAGTTGCGGCAGTTGCATCGCTTACGCGCGAGCTGCACGACGTCGAGTGCGAGCGCGACGCTCTCGAGCAGCGAGCAGCAGCAGCAGTAGCCGACGCGGACGCTTACGCAGCAGCTAAAGCTCAACTCGCAGCGAAGGAGACGGAAGCGATGGACCTCCAGCAGCGCGTTGTAGCGCTCGAGACCGAGCTCGAGCAGCGCTTGCAGCAGTGCGACGCGCTGGAAGCGGCACGCGATGCTACCACACAGCAGCACAGCAACGCAGTCGCAGCGCTTGAGGACGTACTTGCAGCGCGCATGTTGGAGCTCGACGCTGCGAAACGCGCGCAGCAAGACGACGCTGAACGCAATGCAGCACTGACAGCGACTGCGGCCGAGCTACAGCAGCGCGTTGTGGACCTTGAGCGCCACGTGAGCGCATCGGACGCGACGATCACCGACTTGACGCACACGATCGACGACTACAAGGAGGACTGCGAGCAGCTCTGGAAGACGAACGAAGACCTGAAGCAGCAACTCGCGCTCGCGTCGGCCGAGACGATGTTGAGGGATGCTGCACTGCGCGAGACCGCGCTCTCGGGCCAGGCCGCGCTTGAAGACAAGGTGCATGCGCTCGAGTACGAGCTCCAGGTGCTGCACGAACAGCTCGATGACAAGTCCCAGCTCGTTGCAAAGCTCCAAACCGATGTGGCGTTAGCTGCTGCTGCACCCAAGGCGTCGCCCGCGCCGCCTGTCGATCAGTACGTAGCTGATTGTTGCTGTTGGCTGCTGTTTGCTACACATGTCAGTGCCGTGTATATGCAACAGCTTGCTGTACACACACCCGTATCTAACAAATTTGTTCAATTGCGCTCTCTTTGTGGGAACAGACAGGCGTGGATGAGCAATGCGATCCGCGTGCTCACGGACCAAGCAGCAGCAGCGCAGCGCGAGCTCTCGGAGGCCATGGACCTGAATTTGCACCTGAACAACCGCAACACGTGGCTTGAAGCGCAACACACGCAGCTCGCAGCAACGAGCGCAGCAGCGAGTAGCCGCGCCGCGCAGCTCGATGCTGCTGTCGCACAGCTCGAGCATTTCGAGCAGCAGTTTGCAGTCGAGTCGGAGCAGCGCAATGTACTTGCGTCAACAAACGCAACGCTCGAACGCGCACACAGCGACGCGATGGCGCAGCTCGCAGAGCGCACTCGCGCGTACGACGCACTGAGCAGCGACGCGGTCGACGTCCGCAATGCACGCGACGCACTCGCTAGCAAACTCGAGCAGCTCGAGCGTGCAGGTGCAGCTGCCGCCGCGAGCACGTCGAGCGAACTGTCGCGTCTGCAGCAGCAGCTGATGGCGCTTGCAACCGAGCGCGACGCGGCGCAAACGGCGCACCGCGAAGCTGCCGACCGTGTTGCGTCGCTTGAACGCACGGAAAGCGAGCTGCGCGCTGCGAACGCGTCGCTTGCAGCTGACTTTGCAAGCGTCCAGCGCGACCTCGAGACTCTACAGACTGCAAACGCCGAGGCAACGTACTACGCGGAACAGCTGCGCTCAACCGAGTCGGCGCTCGAGACGCAGCGTGCAGCGCACGACGCGGTCGTCGCGGACCTGCGCACTGCGCTTGCTGCTACTGAGCAGCAGTGTGCCGAGTCGCAGCAACAACGCATTGAGGTGCAGCAGCAGCGCACCGAGTTGCAGCAGCAACTCGCAGCCCACGACGACGTTGTGGCTGAAGCGCGTAGTGCGCTTGCGGCTGCGGAGCAGCAGTGCATCACGTTGCAGCAGCAGGTCACCGGGTTGCAACAGCAGTGCACCGAGTTACAGCAGCAGCGTGTAGCGCACGACAGCGCACGCGCCCAGCAGGTTGCTGAGCTCACGCAACAGGTCACCGAGCTCACGCAGCAACTCGCAGCTGCGCAAACGGCTGCGCAGGACGCAACGACGCAGAACGCAACGCTGACGCACCAGCTCGCAAACGTCCAGGCGTGTGCTGCCGAGTCGGCCGACGACGCCGAGCGCAAACTCGAGGACGCGATGCGCGAGTGCGACGCGCTCCAGCAGACGCTCGACGCCAAATCCCGCGAGTGCGCGCACGCAGCTGTCGACAACGAGCGCGCGCGGCGCGAACTCGAAAGCGCTGCAGCCGAAGTCCAGCACTTGTGCAGTGTTGAACAGCAGCTGACAGCGCAGCTCGCACAGGCGACCGAGCAGCTTGCGATGCAGACAGCAGCAGCGACAGCAGAGCGCCAAGCGCTTGAACTTGCGCGCGACGCGCTGACGACAAAGTTGCGCGACGCCGATGCTGCGCGCACAGCACTGCAGCGCGACGTTGATGCGCTTGCAACGCGTCACGAGCAGCAACTCGCACGTGCGCGCGCCGACATAGCGCGCGAGGCTGAGGCTGCGCAGTCCCTTGCGGCGGCGTTGCGCTCTGAGCTTGCAGGGCAGCAGCAGCAGAGCCAGCGCGAGCTCCAGCATGCACAGGCACATGCCGCGCAACTCGAGGACGCGCGCAACAGTGTCCAGTGCGAGCTCGCCGCTGTACGCTCCGAGCTTGAGCAGCTTCGTGCTGCCGACAGTGAGCGCATGGCTGCGAACGCTGCACTAAGCACCGAACTCGAGCAGCTCCGTCACGACTGTGCGCAGCTCCAGCATGCAGCCGACACAGCCGCCACACGCGCCCACGCAGCGGACGAGCAGCTTGCGCAGTCGAAACACCTGTGCGACGACCTAACGGCGCGCTACGACGGACTCGAGACGTATGTGCAGCAGGTCCAGCGCGACGCGCAGCGCGACGTGACGCGTCTTGCGACCGCAAACGAGGCGCTCGAGCGCGAACTCGCGCTGTTTGCGCAGCACCGTTTGCGCGACGCGAGCGCGGAAGAGGAGCTCCACTTGCACATTGCCGAGCTCCAGGCCGAGAACAACGTGCTCGCAGCGCGCGCGCATCGCCTTACGCAGCAGCTCTCGCAGTTTACGACCGACGTGAATGTGCTCGATGAGAGTAGCGACCAGTTGACATCGGACCGGCCGCGCGCGACACCCGACCTCTGGGAGCTCTTGTCGAGCGGCATGGAGCAGCTGAAGAACGACTTGGAGCTCGCGAGCAAGTACGCTGCGAGCATTGACGCGAACGGCTTGGAAGTTGTCGACAGCAGCAACAGCAACAATGACGAGCCACTGGCGCTTGCGTCGTAAAGAGTGGCATTGCCACCGAGTTGGCAGGAACCGACAGAGTTGGTTGATTGGAGAGCGAGTGGCTCGGATTAGAATACAGCAGTGGCCGAACGGTGTGGCTTGATTGATATGGACAGATAGACTACACTGTGTAAACGTGCTGCTCGCAGTTGGTGCATCGTAGTGAACTCCGAATGGCAGAGGATGGGCGTCGTCGCATGCAATATGGGACAGAGCGACGGCAGTGGAGCTATAAACAGCATGCTGGGCTCGGCCGATCACTACGTCTCGTGCCACCAACGCACTCAGCTCTTGGCACTCGGTACTCCTCACTCGTGCACGCAGCCAACGACGACGACGATGATGGACGCACCGAAGAGCAAGCTGATCGAAGCCAAGCAGGTACGACGAGCGCTACTGATCGTTATCTTGTTGTCCTATACTGATCCAATCGCTTTGTGGGGTGCTGTTGCGTCTCAATCGATCGATCAATCGTCCGCAGCGGCGTCAGGAGGCATCGAAAGACGCGCTGTTGCTGCGCAATCGCCTCGCGCTGCTCAAGGCCGAAGAGGAGCGCGCGTGGAAGAAGATTGAGCAGACGCGTCGGCGCGCAGCTGAACTGCTGCGTGTGCGCGAGAGTAACGGCCGGACGCAGTTTGAGCTCCGTGAGCTCGCCCTCGCGGCCGAGACCGAGCTGCAGGCGTCGATCGCGGCGAAGCGCGAGCTCGTGCTGAGCATCGACAGCGTCCAGAAGAAGAAAGAGCTCGGGCTGCAGCTCACCGAGGCGCGGCGATCTGACGCGCAACAGCTCAAAGCCGCCAAGCAGCACTGGAAACAACAGACCGAGCAGCAGAAGCTCGCGGAGCGTCTCGATGCGCTCCGACGCAAAGACGAAGTCGCGAGCCAGAAGGACGCACTGCGCGCCAAGAAGCTGCTGCACCAGCAAGCCGTTGAGAAGCAGACGCAGGCGCGCACGAATGAGAAGCTCCGGGCCGAAGAAGCCGAGCTCAAAGCGCGCGAGCTCGAAGTGCACGACATGGAGCGCATGGAGCTCGAGCTCATCCAGCGTCTGCGCAACACGCAGCACCTGCAGAAGCAGGCGTTCGAAGAGCTCGAAGCCGCGCTCACAGGCACGACAGGACTGCACAGTCCGAACAAAGACCACGGACACCACTGAGTGAGAGAGCAGAATGACGACGACGGGGCAGTAGGTAGGTAGGTAGGTCATACCAGAACACAAGCACAGACGGATACGAGCAACAAAGCGCAAGTCCTCGTACTTGCCATTCGCAAGGCTAGAGTTGTCCGTTACTCAACCCGCTCATACACAGAACTCACTGGCGGACTCGTAAGTAGTCAGTAGCACCTCGCAGCATTAGACGCACTGCGCGTCATCGCCATCAACACAGTTGACATTGTTAACCGCGGTTGTGTCTTCAGCACGCAGCTCTGTGATCCGGTCGCGAAGCGCTTGCGTGTGCGTTGCGTCGCCGTCGTCATTATCATTGTCATTGTCATTGTCATTGCCATTGCTATCGTCGTTGTCGTCGCGCAGTGCCGTCTCGACTGCGACGCACTGGTGCTGATGACACGCGCGCCAGCACGCTTGTGCGTCCGCAACTTCGACTGCGAGTTCGCCCATGCGCGGCGGCGCCTCCGGGTCGACGAACCCACTCGGCAGCAGCAGCACTGCGAGCTGCCGCGCTGCTAAACGAGATGACACCTCAGCTGCTTCAGTTGCTGCTGCGAGTGCGCCGCGCAGTCGCTCGAGCGCGCTGAGCAAGTAGCCGCACGCGATATCGAGTAGCAGCTGCACCAAACAGTGCGCGACGCGCATCGTCACGGCGACAAGCGGCGATAGCGATGGCGACACCAACTGCTCGCGAACGGTGTCGCTCCGACTCGGCGTCGTCGTGAGTGGCACAGTCAGCAACGAGGCAAAGTACTGCGCGTCCATGAGCAGCTCCTGTGCTGCAAGCGCGTCGTCGTCATCGGCCGTGGCGTCGCTGAATTCAAAGCCGTTCGTGCAGCAGTGCGTCAGCAGCGCGCACCAGAGCTCGACGCTATGCGCTCGACGACTCGCGACTGTTGTCGTCGTCCCAACCAGCGGCTCGAGCATTTTGCTGCTGTAGTGCTGCGCGCTGTGATGCACCAGATACGTGAGGAACGCACGCGCATCAGCAGGTACATCTGCAGGCAGCGACTCGGCAGTCGCTGTAGCACTGCCGTCGCTATCGTTGTCGTCGTTGACATCGCCATTGACTGCGTCCAACTTGGTCGAGGACACCGATGGCGGTGTTGGGAAGCCGTGGCGCGTGAGCTCGGCGGCGACACTGAGGAAGCAGCGCGTGATGCGCGTCGCAGTCAATGCGCGTGTGTACAACGCAGTCGACGACGACGACGATGCACCAGCGCCGAGGAACTCGCTTGCGCGCGCTGCGAGTGCAAAGTTACCTGCGCGTATTGACGCACTGACAATGCCGTGGATTGTACCGCTTGGGACGGACCAGTCACTGTCCGTAGCGCCAGTGCGAAGCGACTCGAGGACGTCGACTGCGGTCGCGAGTGCGAGGACGTCGCACGTCTTGACTAGCGCAACGACTGCACGCGCACGTGCTGCTGCTGTACCGACTGCGAGCAGCGCAAGTGCCGCGTCGCCATACCGCCCAAGTTTTTCCAGATACGCACTGTGTGCGAACAGCGTCGTTGCAACGAGCGGGTCACGCGCACCGAGTCGCGACTGCGCGAGCGCAAGCGCTTCGTCAAATGCGTGGCCACGCGCAAGTGCCGCGACTGCTGCGCGCGTCTTGCCGATACTGAGGTAGTGCAGCGCTGCGATGCCGCACCATTCGCGAGCAGTACGTAGTCGACAGTGTCAGTCAATTAGTCTGTGGCAATAGACGCTCGACAGAGTTGATCCTACACACACACATACGCACCAGCATTCTTGGTGTCGCCACGCGCGTCGAGCTGCTGTGCGTACACGAGCGTGAGCTCGCGCCAGACTGCGACGCCAGCCATTGGTGCAAGTGCGAGCCACGACGGCGTCAGCGCCTGCTCGTTCGCGACGACGCGCAGCGCTGCGCCAATGTCGCCGCGCAGCAGATGGACGTTCGCGAGACGCTCCCAGTCCTGATCGTTTGCAGCCGCTTTTGCTTCCGCTGCCAATCGATCGGCGACAGCGGTTTGTACGACGTCTTCATAGTCGTCAGAGTCATCGCGATCTCGTATAGCGAGCAGGTCGTGGCAGCGGCGGACACTCGCTGCTGTCGTATTGGCATCCGCGTCAGTGTGGAACACGGTCGTTTTGGCCTTGCGCTTTGACTTGACAGCGTTTGGTACCGGCGTCTTTGGTGTCATGCTCGTGTCGAGTAGTGCGTCTGCATTGCCATTCGACTCAGCCGCAGCAGTCACATTCGCAGTCGTGGTGGTCGTGACACTGTTGCTGGTCGATGTCGTCAGTTGCTTGGACGGCGTTGCGACTGTTGCTGCTAAAGTAGGCTGCACGCGGTAGTCCCAGACGCGGATCGTCTGGTCGTCGCCGCCGCTCACGAGCGCGTACGTGTCGACCCAATCGAGCGACAGCACGCGGCCGGTGTGACCCACAAAGCAGCTGACGCACGCGTCGGTCTCTACGTTCCACACGCACGCACTACCGTCGGTCGAACTCGATGCGAGCAGCGATACGTGCGATGCCACGTTAGTAGCAGTATCAGTAGCAGTATCAGCAGATCGTTGCCAGCACAGACTCGTGATAGCGCTGGTGTGGCCAGTGAGTGTGACCGGCGCTGCGCTGCTGCGAGCGTGCCACACGACGATCCGGCCGTCGAGACTGCCAGTCGCGAGCGCCTCGCCGTCAGCGCGCCACGCAGCACACGCGACGCGCTGCTCGTGCTCGTGGAACGCACAGGCGACAACGAGTCCTGCAATATCAGCAGCAGTAGCAGCTTTAGTATCGCCACTACTGCTTGTGACGAGCACGTCATTAGCAGCTGTGAGAACTTCGACTACGCCGTTCGCGCGGCCAACCGCGAGTCGATCGCCGCGCGCAGTCCACGCAAACGTCGAGCCTGCGAGCGCCACAGCAGTCGACGCAGCCGTCGGACGCTCGGGGTCGAACTCGAGCACGTCGCTTTGCGCGTCCTGGCTCCAGAGCCGCACCTGCAGCTGCGTGCGAGCACTCGTGCGGCCGCTGGCCTCTTGGTCGCGCAGTGCGTCTTCGAGCCGCTGGCCGTCGGCCTGTGCGCTCTCGAGCGCTTGCATCGCCTGCACGAACGAGCTCGCACTGTCGTCGACTCCAGCCGTCGCGTCAGCCGCTACTTCTGCTGTTGCTGGTTGGGCAGATAACGGTTCAACACGCCACTGGAGCGTCAGCACAGCACTTGCGTGGCGCGAGTGGAACCGTACAGTCTTCTTCGATGCAACGTCGACAATGCCGACTGCACCGTCAGCTGTGCCGAATGCGAGCACCGAGCGCTCGAACGGACTCCACGCGACGCACGTGACCTTGCTCTGTAGCCCCTTCCAGAGCAGTTCGACTGATGATGTTGACGACGATGATGGCAACGACGCGATCGACCAAAGGCGAATCGTCTGGTCACCGACGCCGGCCGCGACGACGTTTGCGTGTGCGTTCACTGCGACGCTGTACACGTGACCGCCAAGGCCGACGAGCGTCGCGCAGCACTGCAATGCCGACGCTGCGGCACCTACACGCTCGTGCCACACGCGCACGTCGCGGTCGAGCGACATGGTGAGCAGCAGCGACGGTGCGTCGGCGGCTGCTGCTACGACAGTGTCGCTCGATCGCAGCGCGACGATGTTAAACAGCAAGCGGCTATGGCCGTTCTTGACGACGACCGGCTTGCACGGCGGCACTGACGTCCTAGCGCCTGCGCCGGTGCTGGTACCAGCCGCCGCACGGCTCCACTCCCACGCGAGCAAGTTGCCGTCGAACGAGCCCGACCAGAGCCGACGACGACGATCGCCTGACGCACAGCTGCTGTTACTCCACGCAATCGGGAGCCACAGACGCTTCGACTGGTTGTACGACGCGGCTTGCTTGGGCTTGGGCAGCAAGAGCTGCTGCTCGAGCTCCGGCGGTGCGTCGGTCGCGGTCGTTGCGACGCGCCACACGTTGATGCGGCGATCACGCGACGCTGTTGCAAGCAGCACGCCGTCGCCGTCAGATCTGTTGTTGGCAACTGCTGCTACCGAGTCAGTCGGTGCTGCGCGCCACGCGACGCTCTGGACCTCTTGGTCGTGGCCTGCGAGTCGATGGCGCACGACGCGGTGCGTGACGTCAACGACGACAACTGCGCCGCTTCGGTACCCGACGGCAGCGAGCGCCTTGTCGTGCGGCGCGATCGCGATTGCAAACACGCAGTCGCTCGCGATGGGCGTGAACAGCGCGACGCTCGCGCTGTCACAAACATAGAGAGACATAGAGAATTTGCATGGACCGTCAGGTTATGCACCACACTCTAGCAGCATTGTTCGACCAGCTACTTCGTACTCGTCGCGCTGCCAGACGCTGATGCGGCCCTGTCGGTCGCCAGCAACGACGAGAAGCGGGTCGCAGGCTGCGACTGCCGTGACTTCGACGCCGCTGTGCTTGCGCTGCTGATCGACGCGCGTGAGCGTCGCGACGTCCCAGACCTGCACGCTGCCGTCTTCGGCGCCGCACACGAGTTGAAGCTCGAGCGCGCGGCTGCTGCGGGTGCGCAAAAACTGCAGCGCCGTCACGCGCTGGTCCTTTCGACCGCGCCGCAGGTGCGCAACAAACGTTGGTGCATTGTTGCTGATGCTACTCTTGTTATTCGCGGGTGCTGCTGCTGGGCGCGAGCGCCACGACTGTTGCTGCTCCAAGCCATTCGCATCGCGACCAGTGTCAGTGCTACTGCGCAAACTGTCGTCATCGAGTACGAGCTGCCACGCACAGACACACGCGCGTCAGGCGAACGATGTAAGAGTAGGCAACCAAAAGTACAACATGCACATAGGCAGCTGTAAGTACGTAGCACGCCACGCACCCGGTAGATGAAGATGCTGTTCTTGGCGCCAAACGCAAGGAGCACGCCGAATACGTCGATGTAGCTCCAATCGCAGACCTGCGTCGTCGCCCACCGTACAGTGATACGAGGCACACGCATGCATCACATGAGAGATGCATCGACATCAATCAGCACACTTGTGCGGGACGTATGCGAAGCACCCCATCGTGCGTCATTGTGATCACACAAGACAAGACGAGCGCACGCGCACCTTGGCGCAGTACCAGTTCGCAGAGGCTGGTAGCACATGCAGGTGGCTGCTGCTCTGACGTGCACATGCTGTGCTGTTGGTGCTATCACCACCGCTGCCGCTAATGCTGGTGCTGTTGTCGGCATTGTTCGCGCTGATCTTGCTCGGCGCGACCTCCATTGTTCCTTTGTGACACGCACACACGGTGATTGGCATGGACAAATTGTCGATATCTTTACTAGCCAGTATGTTTTGATGCTGTGTGATTTGCTGTTCAAGTCCAAAACAATTAAATTAATCGATATAATTGAGCAAAAATGTGAAGAAAACAGTTTCAGTATTATATATTAATTGAAAAACGTATATATTATCAAAAATATTGTACATCTTTGCAATACAGCATTTGCTCTAAAACAACACTACTTCGTCGAAAGACATACTTTCGTCAAAAGACAAACTTATGTCGTAAAAGCCAGAAACGTTGTCATTCTAGCAATCAACTTCACAAATAATTTTCTATTATGATGTATTCACTGCAAGTACAACGGCGTAGAAATCTTAGTCGAAAGCGACACAACATTTCATAGTACACATAATGGACGATACCATGGCGATGTAAGCAAGCCAACACCTGCGTTAATTGATTCTTATTGCAAAACGACATAATAATTATATGCTTCTAAAGCACGCAAACCACAAAATATCAAAATACTATGGCTGTCTAACAACGCTTATTGGCTCTCTAATAACGTCTTCACTCATTACTGTATATAAAACTCAGAAAATCGGTTAGTCGAGTCATATAATTGAAGACCTTCCTAACCATATCAAATTTACCAATTGATTAATTGGTAGCTCAGACTAACCCCTACTTTTTGCCATTTATAATTGATCGTTGAGGAAAAAGTCATTAACTATAATTAAATGATATAATAGTTAGTGTCGCAACACATTTGCATTATATATATATATTCGTCGATTTATATATTTCATCCGTGTATGTCTGAATAATTTAATTAATCAGCTTCAATAAAAATCATGCGCGAATACAGCATAGGTTGTATACATATTTCACAGCAAGTACAACGGCGCGACACAACTTGCAAAAAAGCAGCGCTTGCCAAGGCGTAAGCGACACAACAACACATTTAAAATAAGCAAATCGGACGGTACCATAGAGATTCAAACCGTCAATCGCCTTCACAAAATGCTAATTGCTAAACGACAAAATATATAGAGGTTATTGTAAGCATATTATGCGTCAGTCATATAATATTTACTTTCTTTTACATACATTACCACTCAATAGTGGGCTATTTCTACCAGCTTAACTAAAATTATCCGTGAGTAACAAAGTATAGCATCTGTTTCTACTTTTTCACATTACGGTCACGTATCGAAATTTCTAAAATTGTGCAAAAGCGAAAATTGACATATTTTTTGCATTTTCATGATTTTTTATACATTGTATACCGTATAATATTCTCAACATGTAATGGGCCTAAGCCAATTACATGGAGGTTCGGTTGTGTGGTCCACACCACCTTCGCACTTCAGGAATGACGGTTGTCAACCATCATCGGTGATTCGTCAGGACCCATGATCTGTCATGCAATGACGTCATGGAAGATTTCGGCACAGACCAAGAGGGTAATCATCCTTGATCGTAAACATGTGCGGAATGATGGTTCCTGCTCTTCGGGAACTGAATCGGTGACGCGGGTCGGCGCGACACCGAGGTTCAAGTGAGAGGCGCGAGCCAATCACATACGGGAATATTCCACCCGGACTTCAAGTTCAAGGTCGGTGGGTTGAACCTCACAGGACCTCGAGGTTAAATATCGCAGAAGTAGGTTATATTTGTAGGAGTAAGGTTTTACTGAGTAAAACCTCTAGGAGCCCTTCGGGTGCTTTAGGCAAGCAGAGCATTAGAGCCGCCGACAGCGGCAGGCAACAGCAGGAACCAGTAGTTCATTATAATTCAGTTGCAATTTTACCTTCCACCACTCAAGACGCCTCCGCTCCACTCTTTAGCCTCTCGGCACCAAGTCCTCTCTCCAGCCAAGGCAATCGGCTCACTTTCGTGAGACCCTTTGCGCTGGAGCCCAAGCTTCCTCAAGACCCAGGACTCAGTGCTGTTCAACTGCTTTGCAGTCGGACTGGCCTGACGTCCCATTACACAACACACAAGATATTTTTTGCATGATTTGCTAATAATCCAAATAGACATATTTAATATTTTTAACGTTGACGGCAATCATTGTGCTTACGTTTCAACTATATTTCGAAAACATTCAGCAAACAGGGGCACGTTTCGGTCAACCGGAATAGTGCGCCTACTGGGAACCAACCTTTTGAGGATGTGAAACTGAATGTGGATGGACTCACCATCAATAGTGCAACGGCGAAGATATCTTACAAACTTGTTAAATAAGCATCGCTTGCCGAGTTGAAAGCGACACATAAATACACAAATTGGACGATGCCATGGTCACTCACAATTTGCAAGGACGAAGGAAAAACAAACAATATGCATATGTGTTTCGACTACATGCGAGTACATACTTCAACAGTCCAATGAACCTACAGGTGCGAATGTGTGGGGTTATCACCTCGCCGTATGTACTGAATGGGGCGAATGCTCGATCGGATACGCTGCACCGCACTACAAATGCAAATACAATTGTCCAAGTTCGATGTACTGTCGTCGCCAAGTCGATCGGCGAGGAGTCTACGCGCTGAGTAAATTCATGTTTCGGAGCGCGACCATGTTTAAGTGCGTGTAACGCTGCGGTGTATGCATCACAACCTGTTGAGGCTTAATCCCCAGTCGCATGTCAGCCTTAAGAGTCTCGAGGCAAGACGAGCTGGCCCAGCACACATACTTTTTAATACTAGCTTCGAGAAAATGAAGTGCGTCCGAGCAAGTTCAGACGCTACCTGGCATGATTAAACAATTATTTCCACGTTGCACTGTCATTGGTTGTGGTCCCTGACACTTCGCCGGAATGCTAACGTCGAGCTCAATGACGTGATGTTGTGGGAGGACATCGCGGGATTTGTCGCCGGATCGCTGCCACGGCGTTAATCCCGATGATGTTTGAGAGAGGAGGCGCAGCGCCAATTGCTAATAGGTGTCAGGAGGTAGAACCCGGTGCGGTCTTACACGTGATCTCACAATAAAGGCTTGGGAGTGGAGCGGAGGCAGAAATGCTAAAAATTGAATTCCCAATTGTGCGGATTCTTATACATACATATAACGAAGTAATACTCACCTGAACTTTTATCAGTTGGTGTTAATGGTGACTATGGATTACGCTCTGCTGCTGGTACTCATGCACTGGCAAATAAAAAACTGCTGCTTGCGTCCGGTCGCTGACGATTGCTGCAGGGCGCAGTTGCATGCCACTAAACTGAACGCTGTTAGATGTCACAACTAGCCGCCGGTACTGCTTGCTACGATGCTGTGATGCTCTGTCGCTGCTTTTCACGGTGTGAAGCCCTTGACACGGGTAGATTCTGTGGCATGTCGCCATCACCAAATCCTGGTTCCTCGTTATATCACTCTCCGTCACAAAATTTCTGGATGAATACTATCGTGGTTGTAGCCAATCACACCGCTTGACTTTCATTTGTTCATCAAGCAGAACGCCGATGTTTTGTCTGAATTATACTGTCAGGATTTTCAGTAAAATCGATTTCGGACGTTATTGCTGCGTCCAGTGTGAGTACTCAATGGAACTTACATTGAACTGCCAGACATTAATCAAGTCCAATTGATAAGTGCACAATCTACAAATAGCAGTATAGTGTAAATAAGCGATCTGAAGTACAATTTGTGCAATCATAACACAGAAAATCGATTTAAATACCTTGTTGGTTACCGATTTATCGCATTCAGCCGCTGTTGAGGTCTCAGTTCATCTTGGTCGACGTATGTGATCGCACAGTCGTTGACACCCCACTTTCCGATGCCGTAAAATTGTGTCTGAGGACTTTATTAGGTGAACAATATAAGTAATATTGTGACAATAAAATGCTCACACTGTTTTTAAGCGAACGGTTTGTTCGCACACATAAATGAGTGATGAGACGTGTTCTTCGCCTCTAGTGAAAGAGCGCGATGTGATGCTGTGCTCGTAATCAACATATGTGCCATGATGGTGGGTTTAAAAGCTGCGCATGATCGAATCACATGGCAGTCACCACAACCGACTCTATTTTGCAACGCAACGCTTTGTAAAGCTGCGTGGCGATAGCACTATGTTCTTTGAACCATCTTTATCAACATTCTACGCAAGTCGTCAATGCAGCGTTTGCTATCTCGCAGTGTATGATTGTGCGCAACTCTGGAGTCACTCTATTGCTTTAAGCGCGAATTCAACATTAGTGAAAAGCGCAAAGGGTGCTGTGATGATACTAGAAATAAGAAATCGGGCATCAATATGAATTTGGACTATTTTCACTTTAATTGTGTCTGATTGTTTAGTACGCATGGTCTTGTTTGATAGCGTTTTGCCAAGCTCGAAGTTGTTCAATAACATACAGCCCACAGCACTGTAAATATATACAATGAGCAGATTGCATCAATACAAACATAAAATTTCACTATACGAATATAACATCAACAGTAATGTCAGTTTATTTACATATAGTTGTCCTTAATACACAGTAGTATAAATATACATGCTTTACTATATTATGTCGATTACTTGATGTTAGTCACATGAGTTGAGTTTGTTTAAGCTCCATTAATGTCGGCTTGGAATCAAGCCGCGTCTCTCCACAACCAAGGTCGAAAAAGGTGAGCTATGACGGACGAAGCAGATGAGATGATACAATAAGCTCTGTGCAACCAATGCTCTTTCATCTCAACGCGTGGTACTTCTGTCGTACGAACGTTGCGATGGTTGATGGCGATACTATTTTGGCACATATTCAACAGATTCAACAGCGACGTAGCAAGCTGACGAACGGGCATCTTTTGACGTTATTTTGCATGGTGCTGCGAATGCAACTCGTCGAGCGAGAAATGGAGTATCGCCCCATATTTTTTTGACTTCGAAAGCCTCGTTCGTGCTGACATCATAAACTTGGTGGAGCAGATGCTCTTTCGTCATATCGCTCGGTACTTTTTCGCATTATCAACAACGGTTGATGGCGACAATTTCGTGGCACAGATCCAAAAGCGACGTGTTTTGATAAATCGACTTTGACAGTCTCGTTATGTACCACAGGCACGTAGAATTGCTCGGTGCAACTGGGGTGACGACTCGCCGAATCGCCACTTCCTGAAGAAGCAGTGCAAGGTGCTTGTTCCTGGCCTGGCTTAGACGAGATTAAGACCAAGGTCATGCACGTGATGGAATCGAGGCAGCAGGCGCACCCGATAAATATTTCTACGACTGCTTGGTGGCTGCCGCCAGCAAAAGGGTGAGCGCGATCAAGCTGTCGTGATGCAGTTAGCGAAGAGCTGTTTCAAAACGGACGAGTCGGTGGAAATGACGCGTCTCTTTAGCAATAGCATCACATAGCAACCAAATTTTATATGGCGGACACGAAAGCCAAAGCCGTTGTCATCGATCAAAAATTTTGATTTGCTGAACTGATGATGGTGATGGTGCGGTCTTCGATTATCTCACAAACACAATTGGTCGCAGAACTATACCTGCGAACGAATTAACAACAATCTTGGATACTTTTGTGAATGGCGGATTATTACACGGTAAAGTTAACTTTTTCTGTACTGACGATCAGTTCTTCTTGAATGTATGTGTGATGAGATCATCGCTATGTCACGATGATATTTGGTTGCAGAACTTTAACTGCCAAAAAGCAAATATCGATCTCATTAAAAAGCGGTCTCGTGTTTCATCGTTTAAATATTGAATGTCATGTAGTCTCTTTTTCACGACGATCCTTAGTTGAGCTCCGTGTCTTCGTTCGAGATGGACGACACGAGAAGGAGACGTTTTGGAAAGAGAGTGGATTGAGAGAGTGAACGTGGGTGTAGTTGGTTGTTATTGCTGATTAGACTGGATGAGTAACAAGAGGTACATAGTCGCACTACGACTATGACGACTGGGTGGTGC
>JAADWX010000248.1:0-30288 GCA_023336405.1 Globisporangium echinulatum | reverse complement strand
CGGCAGACAACAGCAGCTCGCGATGATGACAGCGACGATGTTGACAAGCAACAGCGTGCGCTTGTTCGTCGCGATGAGGTGCAGAATTGGCTCGACGCCAAGGTGCGCAAGCAGCAGAACGCATCAGCAGACGCGTCAGATGCAGCGAACGCTGTTGCAGCGATCCAGCAGCGATGTGAAGCGCGTCTTGCACGCATTGGCAGTTTGTAGAGAGCTCGTGTGCAGTCGCGATTCGATTGTAGCTGAAAGACCACTGCACAGAGGCATGTATCAGGTTATCAGGAAATCAGGACATGAACATCTGGAATCACGAATCGAATGGTTTGCATTTAGGTAAATGTGGGTGCCATACTTCAATAATCATCACAAGAGGTTACTGTGCTCCGAGTGCCGGTTTACATGCATTCTGTACGATAATAGCGTGGGCCACATGATTTTCTCATTTGCAGCACTGTGGGGCTCATAGTAAGTGCGAGACGAACCCACAATTCCCAAACTGCAATCCTGACAAGCAAGAAACTCGCGCGTTGGACACTTCATCCCAAGCACGACACCAGCGCGCGACGACACACGCGTGTACGCGGCGCTCGACACCACACTTCAGCACATATACACACACGTAGACTTCATCCGTCACCCAGAAGCAAGATGGGCGACCAGATGCCCAAGATGCCACCGTCGTTCAAGGCCGTGCTGCCGTTCATCCGGCGCGCCGAGGAGCTCGATCGCGACTCGAGCCGCCCCGAGTCGAAGCTCATTGCGTACTTCTGTCGCCAGTACGCCATGGAGCTCGGCATCAAAGTGCGCGAGAACGACACGTCGAACGAAGCGACCGAGTACTTGCTCGCACTCATGGACCGCCTCGAGGAGGACAAGAGCAAGCTGCCAGCGTTCACACAGGAGGAGGGCAAGGTGCGTGCTCTTTGCAAGTGACCAGTAGGTGGGGAAAACCTCGTATCTCGTGCTTGTGTGTGTGCGCTGACACGTGTGCGCTGCTGGTTGCGACTGCAGGAGATCTGCGAAGACTTTGCGCTCGAGATCTTCTCGAAAGCCGACGACGAGGACCGCGCCGGCCGAGCCGACAAGTGCGTTTGCTAGTAGCTACGTAGCTGTATGTGCCTGTGCGTTGCTGCACCAGCTGACACGCTGCTTGTATGGCGCGTAGGAACACGGCGCGCACGTTCTACGCCGCTGGCACGTTCTTTGACATTTTGAACCAGTTTGGCGACATCTCCGAGGCGGTGCGTGCGCTTGCTAGCACTGGCCATCACATGCGCTCTGCTCACGTCCATCGTATGGCAATTGCGTGTGTTATTCGCTGCCCAGATCATCGAGAAGCGCAAGTACTGCAAGTACAAGGCCGCTGTGATCCTCAAAGCGATCAAAGAAGGTCGCACGCCAGCACCAGGTCCACCTGACGGCGGCATCGACGCGGTACGTAGCTGTTCGAGTGCTATCAGTTGCGCGACTGTGTAGCTGGCCGACTGACGATTGTGACAAACTGAACTGTCTAGGGTGACGACTTGGCGTCGTCGGGCGTGAGCGTCTCGAGCGCACTGTCTGCCGCGTCTGCACCTGCTGCAGCGCGTACGTAGCAGCTGCATCGAGCGCCTTATTGCTGTTGTGTACTGAAGCAGCGTGGTTCTCACTGTATGCCGTTACTATGACGCGTGGGTGTGCGACAGCGAACGCCGAGCCGTACGCAGCGCCGCCAGCGTACTCGCCACCACAACCGCAGCAGCAACCAGCAGCAGCAGCAGCGAACGAGCCAGCGGCGTTCCCGTCGTTTACACAATCCGCTGGCATGATCAGTGCGCCACCACCGCAAGCGACAACGAACTGGAACCCACCAGCTTCGCCATCGACCCCAGTACCAACGTCAGCAGCTCCACAGCAGTCAAACAGCTGGAGCGCACCGGCGCCGCCAGCGCCGACGTACAGCAACCACATGCCGCCATCTGCGCCTCCAACGTACGCGCCATCACCACCAGCAGCACCGGCTCCACAACAGACGTTTGCAGCACCACCACAGCAGCCGATCGCTGTCCGCGCACGCACTGGCGCCGCCGTGTCGCAGGACCAGATCAACGACGCGATCGAGTGCGCGAAGTTTGCGATCGCCGCGCTCAAGGTCAAAGACATGGAGCTAGCGATCCAGCGACTCGACGCAGCGCTCCGGTCGATCCGATGAGGCGCGAGTAGTGACACACGTGCTGTCGTTCAGCAGCTACCGCAGCTGGTACATCGATGCAATGGCGAGCCGGTCGATCTATGACTGTCGTTGTCTATGTGTATGCATGAGTCGTTGTGTGGTCCACCCCATCGACACTCGACGACGTCCTACTCGTCGTGCTTGAGCTGCACGTTCTTCCGGCTCGGGAGCGTCGCGAGTGCGGCGTGGCCCCAGTCGCGCTGCTCGGCGTACTGGATCAGGATCTCAAACACTGTGTGTGGATCCCAACGACAACGACACGTAAGGACGCAGTACGACCCACTTACAGCAGCAGACGAACATAGACAAGCACGCACCGTGGTTAACAGTCAGGACGCGCGTCGCACTGCCCATGCTCACGACGTCGTCGAGCGGTAGCTTGGCCGTCGCAATGCCCTGCTCAACCGCTTTTTTGTACGTGATGCCCTTGAGGCGATTGCGGTCGACGATGCCGCCAATGATGTACACCTATGTGCATACGCATACGCACATGCGAGTGAGTCGCGTACAGTCGTAGACAGACAGTCGCACATGGTCGTACTTTGTCGCGCTGGAGCTGCGTGATCGTGTTTGGCGAGTCGGCTGTGAGGTACACGAGCGACTCTTTTGTGAAGAGCTCGATGTAGCAGCGCGCTGATGCTTTGAACTGCGTAGTGCCAATGTGTAGAGCCACGACACGTTACGACACAATGCGTGTCAGTCATGCCAACGATGTGCTATAGCAGTGAGTGCCAACCACAGACAGACGAACGACGCACCGCGAGCCACTCGTGAAAGCCTGCGATCTTCTCGAGATTCGCCTTTGTCTCGCCACGCAGCGATGTGATGAACGCGCTGCAGCACGTGACAGGTGGTGTCGAGTAGATGAGTGAGTGTGTGGATGCCTAGGCAGCTCACTGCCAGTTGTCGAGCGCACAAACCTGACGGGCTTTTGGCTGCGGCGGTTCGCGCCGTACGAGAACCTGCAGACAGTCGACAACACGCAGCACGCTGTGAGCCTATGCAGTGTTGACTGCAGGAGTGATCGGCAGGTCGCACGCTCACATGATCTGCTGCGACAGCGACTTCTTCTCACGCGTCTCCATGTCGTCTTCAAAGCCGCAGTCGATCACGACTGTGATGCCCTCCGCAGCCGCCATGAGGTACGACTCGCGCTTGGCACTTGCACGCTCGCGGCGACGCAGCACGGCCGCGTCACTCATGTCGAGCTCTTTCTCGGGCTCGCGCTCGCGCGCCTCTTTTGCCTGTTTCTTTGCGAGCTTTTTCTTCTCACGCTTCACGTCAGCAAACGCGCGGCGCTTCTCGCGGCGCGCGAGACGCTTCGAGAGCGCGTGCGAGTCTGTCACGCCATCCGCTGTCTCCAGCTCAGCGCTGTCTGTGTTTGTAGCTCCTGCTGCTGCTGTTGTCACGGTCGCAGTCGTGACGCTTTCAGTCGTTGCTGCAGCAGTAACAGACTCGTTGATATCTGCTGTAGCTTGTGCATTGTCGAGCTCGGTAGTGTGCGTGGTTACGTCTGTCATTGGCGCCTGCACGGCCGTTAATGCTGCCGCTATTTCGACCTCCATTGACGTCGTTGTCGTTGTCGTCGTCGTGTCCATCGCCTTTTGTGACGTCTGAAGCAGCACTGCAGCTGCTCGCTTAATGTTCTTTTGTCTCGACTACTGTCCATGTTGCGGATTTTGACGAAAGAGATCTTGCGCGTAGAGCCGCGCCTGATTTCTTGTTTCAATGTCAATTGCACGTCTATAGTGAACGCAAGTGTATTCTGGCAACTGCAGTGTCGCTCGTGTCTCAGTCCCGCACTTCCAGTTGAACGAGCAGCCACGCAGCGAACGACAACAACAACGACGAGATGGCGGCGCTTGCAGACGCTGTGCTCAAGGGCGGCGTCGGCACGGTCGGCTTTGTTACCAGCGCCATCACGCTCTCCAAGTTCATCGTGTCGACTGATGTGGTGCGTCTGCGTATGTATGCGAATGAGAGATAGAGAGAGAACACTGCTGCTGTCGATATACCGCCCCGTTCGATGTGCTCACGCTCGTGTGCGCCTTGCATGTGTGTGTATGCTCCATGCGCATGTGGTACGATAGAACATCGGCACGCGCACCGACGCCGAGAAAGGCATGGACCTCGTCCTCTGCTTTGACGTCAAGAACTTTCCGGCATCAGCTGCCGAGTACTTTGTCACGATGGTCGAGACGCAGAGCCACTTGCAGATCGCGCCCAAGCCAATAGCGCCCACTGCTGCTGAGAAACCGATCACGGACGGCATCTTGGACACCGCAGTCGCCGCCATCACCAAACCGGCCGACGAGCTCTACTACCTCGTCGGCGCCGACTACAAGACGCTCACGGCGATCAAAGAGCGGCGCGAGAAGCTCGAGCACGCGGCGCTCGTGCCGGACAGCGGGACGCACACGTTCGACTCGGGCGAGCGTGTCGACCTCATTGAGTTTGAGCTCAAGCGCTTGGGTGTGAAGCCAAGCGCAGCAACTGGCGCGATCCCGTCGCCATTCGAAGCCGAAGAGCACGGTCTGTTGCTCCAGCAAGCGCTGTACACGAAGGTGTTGACCGACTACTTCCCGCTCCACGACGACTCGGAGCGTGCTGCACTTATAGCGACGTGGGTCAAGAGCTGGAAAGACGCGCAGCCGATTGCACGCATCCGCGCGTACTTTGGCGACGAGATCGGCTTTTACTTTGCGTTCCTCGGCGTGTACTCGCGCTGGCTCGTCGTGCCGGCCGCGCTCGGCGTCGTCGTGTTTTTCCTCGAGTTTGTCTCGGCGTACGGTGTCTACGGCCGCGGGCTCTACTCGCTCGTGATCACGAGCTGGGCGACTGCGTTCCTCAAGTTTTGGAAGCGCCAGGAGAGCCAGTTGCGCAGCGACTGGGGCATTGCACCGGCCGACGCGATGGCGTCGCTCGACCCGCCACGGCCCGACTTTTGGGGCGAAAAGCGCTTTGACGTCGTCGAAGGCGCGTACTATACGTACTTCCCGTCGCTTCAACGCGTGAAGCGGTACTTGCTGACGTACGTCGTGACGCTCGGCGTGCTCGCGGTCATCATGCAGCTCATGTTTGCGTACTTCCAGATCGACGAGTGGTTCGCTGCGTTCGTCACGGCCTCAAAAGACTACGATGGCGTCTACCAGTACGTCTCTCTCGCGCCGTCGGTCGCATACTCGGTTGTCGTGCTCGTGCTCGACGCCAAGTACGCCGACCTTGCAAACTACCTCACGAAGTTTGAGAACCACCGCACCGACAGCGACGTGAGTCTGTATGAGTGTATGGCTCGGTGTATGGCTATAGCTATAGCTATGGCTATGGTTGACTAACTGTCTGTCTGCTTGTCTGTCTATATGCATATGCCTACAGTTTTCGAACGCGCTCGTGCTCAAGCTCGCGTCGTTCTACTTTGTGAACAACTTTGGGTCGCTCTTCTACTTGGCGTTCCGGTCGCGCAACATGGAGATGCTCGAGCAGACGCTCAGCTCGCTGCTGATCACGCGGCAGCTCATTGGGAACGTGCAGGAGCAGCTCATTCCGTACATCACCGCCAAGTCGTCGCTCAAGACGAAAACCGGGAAGCTCGCGCTCACGACGCACGAGCCGGCGCCAGTGCTGAGCAAAGTCGAGGCCGAGCTGCTCTTCCCGACGTACAACGGCACGTTCGAGGACTACCTTGAGCTCTTTGTCCAGTTTGGGTACGTGTGTATATATGCATATCCATATGCATATGGGCGAGTAAGTGGACTAACAACTGACAACTCTGTGATTCGGATCGCTCGTAGCCAAGTGACGCTGTTTGCGTCTGCGTACCCGCTCGCGGCGCTCTGGAGCCTCGCGAACAACGTGATGGAGATCCGGAGCGACGCGTTCAAGCTGTGCGCGAGCTTCCGTCGGAGCCGCCGCGTGACGTCGCACGGCATTGGCACGTGGCTGTACGCGTTCAATGCGCTAGGATACCTCTCGGTCATGACGAACTGCGCGCTCTTTGGCCTGCACTCGGGACTCATTGACAAGCTCGTACCAGGACTGTCGTTCGCCGGCGTTTTGCTAATGGTTGGTGCAATGGAGCACGTGATGGTCGCAGTCAAAGTGTGTATCGAAATGCTCGTGCCCGACACGCCGTCAGCTGTGCTTGAGGCGCAGCGCGTCCAGCGCGCGGTTCTGCGCAAGAAAGCGACGCTCCAGGTCGAGTTGTCGTCGCGCCAGCTGCTGTTGACCAAGTCGGCAACCGCGAACCGAACGACCGATGCTTCAGCAGCAGCCGATGCGAACGACTCGCCAAACGACGTTGTCGATGTCGACGGTGTCCACATCACGAAAGAGAAGGTCAAAGAATGGATGCACGAAGAGCACGAGCGCCGCACAAAGCTCGAGCAGGAGGTCAAGAGCTTGAACGAGCTCTACATGGGCTGGATCCGCGAAGAGCAGGCAAAGCGCAAAGACGCGGAGCGACGGCTCGCAGAGCTGCAGCAGCAGCAGACGAGGTGCGGAATGTGCTGTGTCGGTTGGACAGCGTACGAGCGTCTACTGATGGCTGAAGCACTCATGTGTATGCGTGCTGTTCTGCTGTTCTGCTGTCATGTTTGTGTGTTTAGATCTGCGACTGACGGCGCGTCGAAGGCGAGCTGAGCGGAGCGGCGCGGGTCGCGTGCCAAGTGTCTACTGCTAGTACACGTTTGAGCTGCCTGTTCACGAGAGGGAGAAGGACGTAGACGCCTGCAATTGACTACACTCGTTTGCATGGTCACGACGCTCGCTTGCTTCAGCTTGTTGGACTGCTGATTGCAATGTGAACACGTCAGTACATGCCATAGTGCGATGCAGTGCTCGCCGAACATGGCCGAACACTACTCGTTCACTCCCTTGTTCTCTGAATGCTGGAGTGCGGCAACCTTGAGAAGCTCAATCAGCAAGTTTCGTGTGCCTGCTGGTTGTCAGTAGAGCAGACTCGCTGCTGTTCGCTTCCACGGACGCTGATTCGCCCACCTCGCGAAAGATCGTTCGATCCTTCTGCCTATGCCACCACTCACTATGCCACGACTGCGAGTCTCGACAGCTTCGAGTGCGAGCGACGAGCTCTCAAACCATCGCACACTCACGCACCGAGTGGCGCTGCTGCGTGCACGAGCACATGCTGCGCGAGTGCGTCCTGCGGGAACTCCTGGCCGCTGCTATCTGTATATACGAGCGTAGCCTTGATTGTATTGCAATGTATTGAATTGCTTGATTTTCATAGGTGTCATTCTACATATATTTGCGATCATTTGTGGAAATACGTCGATTGTCTTTCTCCCCCTCGATGTGTGACACACGCACACACTTGCACGAAGAAGCTCGCGAGCGCCAAACAAGCAGCAAGTAAGCAGCACACACGCTGCGAGCGAGCACAAGAAAAGCAGCACCACTAGCAGCAGCAGCAGTCGCACCCCGCACGCACGCACGCACGCAGCAGCCATGGCCGCGAGTCAGAGTGAACTCGACCGCCAGATCGAGCAGCTCAAGCGCTGCGAGTACCTCAAGGAATCCGAGGTCAAGGCGCTGTGCCAGAAGGCGCGCGAGATCCTCGTCGACGAGAGCAACGTGCAGCGCATCGACGCGCCCGTGACTGTACGTGCGCTTTTCGCTCGCGTGTTTGTGTGTGCATGTATGCCCTACTATGTGTCGCCCACTAATGCTCGTGCATCCGCTTGTTGTCGCCTACACCCCAACAGATCTGCGGCGACATCCACGGCCAGTTCTACGACCTCAAGGAGCTCTTCAACGTCGGCGGCGAGTGCCCTGAGACGAACTACCTGTTCATGGGCGACTTTGTCGACCGCGGGTTCTACAGTGTCGAGACGTTCTTGCTGCTGCTCGCACTCAAGGTGCGGTACCCAGACCGCATCACGTTGATCCGCGGGAACCACGAGTCGCGCCAGATCACGCAGGTCTACGGCTTCTACGACGAGTGCCTCCGCAAGTACGGCTCCGTGAACGTCTGGCGCTACTGCACGGAGATCTTTGACTATTTAAGCCTCTCGGCGATCATCGAGGACAAGATCTTTTGCGTCCACGGCGGCCTCTCGCCGTCGATCAACACGCTCGACCAGATCCGCATCATCGACCGCAAGCAGGAGGTGCCGCACGACGGCGCCATGTGCGACCTCATGTGGTCCGATCCCGAGGGTACGTGGGACAGCGTATGTGAGGGTGTGTATGCGCTACACGACTGACGGACTGACGTCTGACTGCGCTTATGGGTCGACAACTGCAGACATTGATGGCTGGGGGCTGAGTCCGCGTGGCGCTGGCTACCTCTTTGGTGGCGACGTCGTAGAAAAGGTATGATGCGCCGTGTCTAGCTGTCTACCTGCGAGTGTCTGTCTACTGACTATCACACGCGCACTCACATGGACTCGTGTGCTTTGCGACCACGTGCTACAGTTCAACCAAACGAACGACATTCAGCTCATCTGCAGAGCACATCAGCTCGTCATGGAGGGGCACAAGTCGATGTTCAACAACGCGCTCGTGACGGTCTGGTCGGCGCCGAACTACTGCTACCGCTGCGGCAACGTCGCCGCGATCCTCGAGCTCGACGAAAACCTCGAGCAGCGCTTCAAGGTGCGTGCGTGTTGGTGGTCCATGAGCCTGTGTGCTGTAAAGACAACCTGCCACAGTCACGTGCTGCTGTGTACTGACGCACTACGTGTGTATGTGTATCGTTTGACTCGCAGATCTTTGACGCCGCGCCGCAGGACGCGCGTGGCGTGCCAGCGAAGAAGCCTGCGCCCGACTACTTTTTGTAAGCAGCACCGTCGCTCGGCTCGTGCGTCGTGGGTCGTTTGTTTCTCGCTGTCGCGTTGCTGCAGCTTCTGTCGTCGTTGTGTCTCCAGAGCGCGCGAGTGTGCGGAATGGAGCGCGCACAGTGAGCGACAGTGATGGAGACGAGTAGGTCGACGTGGTCGAGGACGATGATGACTGCACAGCGAGCGGAGCAGTCGACAACAGGACGATCAGATGCAAACGGAGTGACGGAGTGCGGCGTGTGGGACGTGGCGCTGCTGTCGCGATCTACAAGGAGCAGAAGAGAGAGAGCGAGTGCGCGCAGGTCGCAAGCGTGTAGCGAGTTGCCAGACCGTTCCGTGTATGAAGAGAGAGGGAGCGAATGAACGAGAACGTGACCATACGTGTGCTACGAGTGTTCGTTGCTGCTGCTGATGGTACTGCTGCTGATGTTGCTGTTGGTAGTGGCATGCGGAAGGACGTTGTGCAGCGACTCTTGTGTTCGCATGCTGTACGTGTCTGCCTGTTGTGCTGTGTCATTGCCAACGGCTTGATGTGAAGTAACAACGATCTAGACTAAATTAGTGTTGACTGAAAATGAAATATAGCATAGCTGTATTTGTACAACGTGCTCTCAAAGATACCGACGTTGCATCAACCCTTGTTCATGTCCCTTCCATGAGTACCTCAATAATATGTTGTTATGTTCCAACAATGACATTACAGCGTTAGCGGATATACACTGGTCACCAAATATAATCGAACGATGCCTTCGTGTGATTTGTGATTTGCATATTCAATTTTGCAATTTTGAGATGCGGTTTGCATTAATCGATTCCACTCACCAAAGGAAATCTGACAAATATTATAAACAATCGTAGTCTACCTCTAAAAATTGTTAAAATTCGCATGTCTCTCTATTTGCTTTGCAAACAAGGTAGAATTACCTATGCTACTGACTATGGTATTTTTAACGAACAGTTGAAAATCGACTTATTCGCTGAGTACAGCAACACCATGAACATACAAAAATTGAGTAATATTTGTTTATGGCTTCAAGTCACTGACAATACTGAACTTCCTATCGACATTAAACACACGACGAGAGAGAATTGCCCCATAAGTCTCGATGGGGTTAAATCTTACATTTCTGCAGGCCAATCCATAACCTCATAACAACAAAACCTTTTATGTCGAAAGCGATGTGAAAATACAGCCCAGTCCATGGCCCTGCCTTCCCATCTGACGTCGATTCAACGCCTTCGCTGTCTGACGCCGATCCTGCCACATTCGTCAGTCTTCAGGACCATCCAAACTCCATCTTTTCTCGTCACTCCAGAACATTCGCCTCCATTGCAAGTTTGATTGGTGGTCCGAGAGTGCCGTTTCGCACCACGCAACTCGGTCGCGCTTGTACTTGGCAGGCACGTCTCGATCTTGTCCCACATGAGCCAATACGTGCTTTGCAGCACACGCTGCACTGTTCAAGTAGAGCACGGAAGGCCGTTGTCTGCTTAAAGATGTGCGATGGAATCTCCACGAGCACTGAAATCACGCAAAAGTGACGACGACATGGTCACACGTTCCCTAGTCTCGACTTCGAATGGTGTGGCGTTGATTTCGTGCCGCGCGACGCAATATTAAATACTGTTAGTAAGCCGAATGGAAATGAAATCACATCTGCAGTTACGAATAGCAGTTATACACTACTTTGCAAAAATTCTAGTGTATATAAGCCTGTGTAGTGCTCGTACATATTAATCATATTACTATTACGATACCACAAAACAAGCAAACATCATTATCGCTAACTTCTCAATAATCACCGGTTACTTTCAATAAAAATCGTTACCATAGTTTCTGTAGCGAACTGGCTTGCAAACAAACAAACAAATACATGCCACACGAGACCCGCCACGACAACAACAACGATAACGACTACGACGCTGCCGAAGTCGCCTATTCAAGCGGTTCGACGCCGCAGCAGCGATCAATAGAGAGGCGATCACCTACACAGCAGGCGATGTAGCAGCAAACGGTACGAACAACAGCAGCTCGGTTGACGACGACGCCTCATTGACTGTACTGCCATTGCCACCACCGCTATCGATTGCAGACGACGTCGCGGTCTCATTCATATTTTCTAGGTTAGCAAGGTGGTTCGCACATGCTTTTGAAGGTGAGTTGCTAGCCATTAAAATTATTAAGTGCAAACAATTTCGGACATGGTACGCGCACTTTTAAGTGTATTTTAAACATGTGCGCAACCACTTAGCCGCCTCGAGACATGTATGCGCGAATCACGTGTGCATGTCTACTGTACATCACTTTACATGATATCGCTGCACTGCGAGACGAACACAAGTACATCAGCATCATCCAGCCATGCACAACGCTCGACTACGATATTGGTGCAGGAAAGCGGCCAGCACAATCAACGCAGGCACACTGTATCGAAAGAAGAAAGTGAAGACGTTACCTGCAGCAGTCGGCTAGTCGAGACGTCACCTGCAGCTACCGTGCTTGCCGAGACCGAGTCGCCATGCATACCGCCATGCACAACACGTTTCATTGCGATTGGTGTACGACGCACAATTAATCACGCGAAATTCGTGCTTCGTCATTAATTGTGCCAGTATCGACATTAATTGTGCATTTTGTGTAATGTGCGTGCATCGTGTTTCGTTATCGCTCAGATTTCAGCATATCATTGTACATTTGAAGAAACAAACCTCATATTTCAACCTATTGCTCTTTCATCGAAGTGCATCATCCTCGCAATACATCGTGTCTGCAAGCCCGAGCAAATGCGGTCGTGGCGAGACGAGTGGACGCTTGTACAGCTCGGGCTGCGACTGCGCGACGACGCGCTCTTGCACGGTACGTGTGCCGTGAATGCACGCGCAATGGGACTGTCTATCGACCCCTCTGCGGCGACTGCAAGCGCTGACACCGACAGTCGTCTGCGATGCGTTTGCGCGAGCAGGTGAGACCGTGACGCTGTTTGTCGACGTGCAGCTGCCGCCAGACTCTTCGTCTGCTGCAACAACCGCAGCAGCATCGAGCAAAGACGGCAGCGCTGAAAACACGCCCACGTCGTCCTCTGCGCTCACCACTGCGCTTGCACGCGCGCGGCTGGAGCGCTGGAAAGACTTTTGCGAGTCTGCGCGCGCCGACATCCGCATCGTGGACGAGAGCGGCAGCCTCCCGAGCAGCAGCAGCGCCAAGGCGCCGCGCGCAGCAACACTCTTCCACCAAGACGCACAACTCGAGCTCGTACAGGACACTGACAACGAGCACTCGCATGCAACACCTGACAGCGGCATTGCGACGACAACGCTCGTGTTCCGCTGCGACGTGCTGCTGCGCGTGCGTAGTGAGCACTGGGATCGGCCGCTGAAGCTGCGCGTGCGCGTCACGCCTGCTGCTGTCGCAAGCACCACTGCAGTGCATGGCGATCTGCTACTACCGCCACTCCCAGCGCCGTCGTCACCCGACTTTGTCCTCGCCGACCCGTTTACATACGACGCCGTGCTGCGTCTGCTCTGCGACGAGCCAGCCGTCGCTGCGCCGCCAGCACGCACCCTTGAGCGCATCGTGTCGATTGCAAAGCCGCTGCAGCTCGAGATGGAGACGCGGCACTTGAGCGACAGCCGCGTGTGCATCGTTGCAAAAGTGCGCAACACGCACGCGCGTCTCGAGCTACGCGTGCTCGATTTGCATCTGCACGTGAGCGACGACTCGAGTGCTGTAGCTACAGCTAGTGATGCTGCAATGCCATTGCAGCCGCAGGCGACGCGACGCCGCGTGCTGCCACGTCCGTTTCGCATCGTGAGCGATGCACCCGCGCAGTTCCCCGTGCGACTCGGCAGTGCTGAGCAAGCAAACTTTGTGTTTGTGCTCGAAGCGGCGCCGACCACGATCGCTACGAGCAACAACGACGACAACGATGGTGATGATGATGATGGTGACGCGAGAGGCGCACGGCAGCTACAGGATGGAGGCATCACCAGCAACAGCGGACGCAAACAGAACAGCAGTGACGCACAGGAGCGCGCAGCGTCGATGAGCCGAAACGCCCGCACAGCTCGCGTCAGTCGCGTCCTGAAGCGCCGCAGCAGCAGCAGTAGTAGCGTCACTGCGAACAGTGCACTCGGTGCACGGCGAAGCGGCAGCGGCAATGCGACTGCAAAGACCAGCGAGACACTTGCAAAGGCAACAGCAACAGCGCAGACCCACCAGACGCTGCTCACGCTGTCGTGGGAAGTGATTGCCGCCGATGGCGAGTGCAGCAAAAATGCACATGTGCGGCCGATCACCGAGCTCCACACGATCATCTGGTCGTCGCAGAGCGCAGCGGTCGAGTCGACACGGCAGTCGCCCAGCGCAGATGCGCCGCCGGTCCCGGTGTCAGCGTTCACGGCGTTAGCGATGGGAAGCGATGCTGCGGCAGCAGCAGCTGGGATCGCTACAGTGCGCCTCGATGCGCAGAGCGCACTGGGTCTGAGCCTCGCGCCGCAGCAACGAGCTGCAGCTGCTGGCGAGGTCGCGACGCTCTGCCTCGTCGTGACGAACCGCTCGCGCCACACGAGTTATGATTTGACGCTCCTCGCGCCGTTTGCACCGCGGAGCTCAGCCAACGCGTCGTCATCGACGGCCACTACACCCGCGTGGTTTAGCTTTGAAGCGACGCATCGCCTCGGGTACGACTGGATGTCTGTTTGTGCAGTGTTACGGCGTGTCTGCTTGGATCTCTGTACCGCAGACTGCTCGTTTGACTGGGCGTGGGAATATGCATGCTGGGGTGAACGTGTTTGCTACTGCCGCTGCTGCTGTCTGACGCTTTTGACTGTCTCGCTTATGCCTGACGCAGTGTCGTGCCGCCGGGTATGACTGTGCGCAAGAGCGTGCGTGCAGCCCTGCTGCGCGTCGGCAAGTGTGACCTCAACCGCTTCGCGCTCTTTGACCACCTCTCGCGCACGTGTTTCGTGCCAGCGTCGTCGATACTACCGGACGCTGCGTCGTCGTCCTGCGCTTTGTCGTCATCACTGAACGCAGACTCAGCGACAGTGCGAGGTAGCAGCAACAGCAGCAATTGGGAACTCGTTGTCACGCGCTGATACTGCTCGAACACATTGCGAGGTCGTCCATTGCATCGAGGTCACACAACAACAACGCTATAACAAGATTTGATACACATAACTTTACACCCAGTGCGAGTGATGACACGCATGCATGACGCATACACACACACAAGTAAGAAAGTATCGTTTCTCGCGACTGGCTGTGTCTTGTCCGTTTGGCATGACAAATCGACTCGTATACGCACGAGCTAACCTGCTATCCTGGCTCTGCCACGATCAGCAACGATGACATCGCGGTTATCGCGGTAGAGCGCGAACAGACGATCACCGACGGTCATGGCAGCGATGACGTTGACCAAGAGGCCGACGACGACAGCAACGATGAAGACAGCGATGACGAAGTTGCTGATGTAGGCGACGATGATGAGAGCGACAGCGATGGTGATACTGATGATGTTTTGGGTGACGAACATGGCGCCGATGGCGAACGAGACGAGACGAGTGCGATGTTCGTGCAAACCGATGCAAGTATGCAAGACTACGAGACCGTGCCGATAGACGCGTGCAACGGCGACGGTGACACGCCATTACTGACGGCAGCGAGGCATGGCCGTCTAGACGTCGAGCGCCTACTTCTGACATCAGGTGCCAGCATCGACGCTGGCAACAGTGAAAGCGTGACTCCACTGTATGTTGTGGCACAGAGCGGGCACGTCGAAGTTGTCGAGCTGCTCGAACACACGGCGTCAGTCGATCTGGCGAAGCACGATGGCGCATCACCGCTGTTTGTCGCCGCAACGAATGGCAACTTGGCGGTTGTGAAGCTGCTCGTGCAGTCCAAAGCAGCGATCGAGTGCGCAAGACTCACTAACGAGACTCCGCTGTGGAGTGCGGTGAACTGCGGTCACTCGGACGTGGCACTCTTTCTACTCGCACACAGCGCGTGCGTGGATGTGACAATACCAAGCGATGGCAAGACTGTTGTGCACTGCACCGCGAGAAACGGAGATATGGAGGTCGTGCGCGTATTGCTCGAGCGTGGTGCGTGTGTGAGCATCACCACACGTGAACGTCATAGACGGCGAGACGGTGTTCATGCGTGCTGCTCGGTTTGGGCGTCGCGAAGTGGTGTCGTTGCTGCTCGGTCACGACGCTCTGCAGTTCGAGGACGCGACGACAGAATCTGCAAATGAGCTACACTCGACGCTGCAGACGCTACTAGTACAGGAGCGTGTCGACCGAGTGCACGAGCTCTGAGTACATGCGATGCAGCGCCGTGAGAACGACGTCGACAGAAGGTGCGAGCAAGATCGCACCAAGAGCGAGAGTTGACGTGAAGCGAGACACCTTTGATGGCGCAGTTGCGATCAGATGTCGAACTAATAAGTGCCGTAGTAACCAAAGTGCGTGGCTAAACAGTGAGTGTTCGCTCGAACGCGCATGCCACAATTGCTGCCAAGCCACTGACAACAGACGTCGTTTAACACTGGACGATCGAGATCGGCGTCTTCGAGCAACGTGCTCCGCTTGTCTCTGCGCCTATTCCTCCTCCTCGAGCTGACTGGGTTCCATCACAAGAAGTGCCGGTGCTGCCAATCTCATCCATCTCTTCAGCAACTCGAGTTTCAGCTATAGCAGCAGGGCTATTCACCGACTCGCACAAGCTCTGTGCTCTGTCGTGCCGTCAACGCATCGCTCGCTCTCTATCTATCTACTCCTCGGCGAGTCGCAGCTCTGTGAGCTTCGCTACGAGCGCGTCGAGCTGGTCGAGCGCCTTCGCCTTGCCCTGGAACACGCCGTTCTTGCCGCCGCCGCCTTTGCCGTCGACGACCTGCGCTGCGTCGCGGCCGTGCTGCAGCACAAACGGCGCTGGACCCGCGAGGATGAACGTGCCTTCGTTAGAGCCAGTGCCATTGCTGCTAGCGCCACGCGACTCGCCTGCTGCAAGCACAAACACGGTGCGCTGCGTCGCGTCGCCCAGGTTTGCGAGGACCGCCTGCAGGAACGGCAGGTCGCTGTCTGCGCGGTGGTAGCACACGACTGGTGGCGGTGCGACCGAGTCGCTGTCATCGCCCTTGCTGGCTACAGCATTCACACTGTCGCCGCCTCGGCTCTGGGCAACGAGCTGCGCTGCAATGCTCGCTGCGAGCTCCTGTTGCAGGTTCTTAACCTCCTTGAGACTTGTCTTGTGCGCCTGCAGCAGCTTGTCGACGCGATTCGCGTGCTCGCTCGGGCCGCAGCTCAGCAGCTTCACGAGCGCCTGTTCGCGCTCAAACATGCGCGTAAACTCGCGGTTCACGCGCTCGCCGGCGACGAACCACACGCGCGTCGCACCACGCGCGGCCTCGACATTCAGTACGCGGAGCGAGCGCAGCAGCGACAGAGTCGGCACGTGCGTGCCGCAGCACGGGTTCGCATCGAGACCATCAATACTCACGACGCGCATCGCAGCTGGCGCTGCATCAGCACTAAACTTGGCAGCGATCGCCGCAAACTCGGCCGAGCCTGGCGTTGCGAACGTTGGCGTCATCGCGAGTCCGGCAATGATCGCAGCATTCACTTCGGCTTCGATCTGCAGCAGTACGTCAGTCGGCATGACCTTGAGCTTGTGCGCGCGGTGCGCAGCTGCAGCCGCCGAGTCGGCGAACGGCACGAGCTCGACGTTGTTGCGCTCGTCGCCCATGGACCACGTCGTCGTGTCGTACCCGTGCTTCTCGGCCACGGCGCTCAGCAAATGTTGCGCTGAGTGCTGCTGCATGTGGTCGAAGCGCCGCTCCCAGTCGAGCGTCACGATCACGTCCTGCTCGGGTGCGAACGGCGCGAGCGCTGTCGACGGCTGAGCTGTCGGTTCGGGCGCTACTGCTGTCTCATTCGTCGGTACGCGGTGCAGACAGCGGCCGTCACGCACGTACACTTTGTCGACGACTGCAGCACCGATGCGACCAGTGTCCCATGGCTGGCCGCCGCCTTCGGGGAACAGCACAGTGTCATAGAGCTCAACCTCGAAAAAACGCGCAGCAGGAGTCTTCTTCGTCGCAGGCACGACGACTTCGTCGCACGTGAGCACGCGTGTCGCGAGCGAGCGCAGCATCGAGTCCTTTTGGCAGCGCAGCGCGCCAGGTGTAGCGCGCTCAAGCATGGCGCGAGTCGCAGCAGCCGCCATCGTCGAGTAGTGACCGACTGTGAGCTTTTTCGTGAATGTCACCGATCAATCGTTGCGTTGCACACAACAACACATTGTTGCTTCGATTTGCAACAGTGTAAAAAGGTGAGCAATACAACTCATCCAATCATAATGTTTGGTTTGCCACACCAAATTATAATCATGGTTTTTAAGGAACATCGGCAAGCACGTACATGCATGAGTGCATGTACATGCTACTAAAGGTGCGCTAACGAACTTGAATCTCGCTGCTTGTGTGAATGCGACAGGTCATGATCGACAATTACGCTGTTTGTGCGTGATTGTGGCGGTTTGAGCGTGCGTGTACAGCTTGGGACGCGTGTGTACCGTTTTCCTGCCTGCGAGCAGCGTTACTTGATGTGCTGGCGCAAGAACGGCGGTTTGGTGTGAACTCGCTGTAGAGCGTAGCGTGCTTAGAGTGTGTAGCTTTAATTCGCTGTGTAACAGTTTGGCCCTTTTGCACGGTCACTGTCGAAGTGCGCTTCGAGAAAAACAGTTTGGTAAATTTGGTTTGCTCGCAGTCGCAGCGTGGTCGACGCAGATACAGTCGACTGCCCGGACGCTCATACCTGGACTTGAGAAGCGCATGCGCTCGTCGGTTGTCACTGCTTGTCGTCAGCTCGTTGAGCAGAATAAGAACGAGATCGATTACTCAGCAGAATCGACATAGCAAGATGACGAAAACGAGGCAGCGGGCGATGTAACGCAAGAAGATGCTGCCAACAGGAAAGCGGACGAGCAGTACGAAGGAGAAGGTGACTTCAACTACAGCGCTGTTGTCGATCCGAAAACGACGGGGTACAAGACATGTGTGGTCCCTTTATTGGCCAGGGTGGTGTCGATCGCGATCCGACAGAGTGGTACAATTACGGCAGGCTTGATTTACGGCGTCGACGAAGCAGGTCATTCGCGTGTCGGAGGTCACGTGCTGCACGAACCGCAACAACTTCTCGACTGTGTGCCGAAGTCGTGAGGTGTGTACCAGAGTACCTATATCTGCACTCACAACTGGAAGAGGTAAAGCAGCAGGAATGGCATGCTGCCGTGCAGACATCTTCGTAGAACTGCATGTGCGTTCAGATTTGTCGTGCAAGTGATACCAACGGACAGTGGCAGCTCATGGTCAAAAACGCAATGTTCACGCACAACCCAAATAAACGACGACGAGCACGAGACGTATCTCAGTTCGTGCAACGTGAAAACACCAGCGAACTGCGACACCGTCGAGCCGTCAAATAAATCAGTGTCTACGACTCTCTGCTTAAGCCTCGCGAGAACATCGTGAAGAACGATGTCGACAACCGTGTCAACGTTTATCGTTCGGGGAGCAAGCAATTTAACGACGAAGACGCACTTTGCCGCGGAAGATAAATGGCACTTGTCGATCGACTCGAAGGTCTAAGAATAAGACTGGCGTGATATTGATCCGCTCGCGGCAGATGCGCAAGAAAAGGCGCGCTACCCGGAGCTGCTTGTGGTCGACTGTACGCGCAAGAAAGCATATGGGTAGAATGCAGGGTAATTTGCACATCAATGAACTCGATCGCCTTACACACTATATTCTTCTCTGTTCGTTATAATCATATGTATGATCGTCTCGCTGTTCATGTCTCGCTGTGCGTGTTCATGTGAGCCGATGTATGTGTACGTTTTTCTATGTTTGTGTATGTATGTACGTGTCCATGCATTTGTGTCCATGTACACCAGTTGTCCTGAAGGTATATTTACCAGCTGTACACCTGCATGACGATGGACGGTTACGGATAACATTGTCGAGCAGATATAACTCCCAACAGGCGACCCTTGTGACGATAAATTAGTACAAATAAAGCGAATTGTACAGCACCGCCACTTTAAAACCAACGGCGATTGGCAAATGGCACACGCACTGTACCATTTCGTCATGAATTGTGCATGGCCAGCATAGGCGCAATATTTTGTCAAGGTGAACTTGGCATTTACCTAACAACTTCGAGCGAGCAACTCCAAATGAACATGGTCAACATGTAACTGAACGAGATCAAGGTGTTGAAGCAGTAATTCTAGATGCACTCGTCATATTTATCACTTCCATGCGATCAAGTGGCTTTCTCTCGCGTCGCGCAAGCCAGATCATGGGCGTATATTTGTTGAAAATCACGCCGACGTCAACCACGTCGTGCACAACATGGTCTCCGCGCCTACAGAAGACGCGTTCAATATTCAGTGGCGAGACCTGCACGATCTTTGCGTTCGCATCCAGTTTTTGTCTCCCAACGCGGACGTAAACAACAAATGGCATCCTGTCCACGACGCACAACGCTTCCGTACTTCTGCAACCACACGAATATCATGCTGGAGATCTTCTTTGTGAAGCAAAGGGCCGTCGTCAGCGGGAGCAGTACGATGACATCTTGCATGGGTGCGATAGTGGCTGTCGAACGACACAGCGAGAACAAGTAGCGATACCTGACAAACAATGTCGACCAGAACGTGAACGTGAACTACGATGAAGTGTTGTACAACGTTCACGACGTACATTGTTGCCGGACACGTTCAGCGAAAATACAGTGCAGCTGCGCAAAACTGGACGACGTGGATAATTTTTGACGACAACAGCACCCCAGAAGTGAGTAGCAGAACGTCGACATTGTGACAAGGGAGTGCAACTGCTTATGGAGATGCCATGTCGGGGCAAGCGACGTGTGTCACAGACGCGCGCAAACCTGAGTACGCCTAAACGCAATGCAGAAACACGGACGGGCGAGTATCGCGTCGAGTTGCTCGAGCGCATGCAATTGCGTCCTGTTAACACGCTGACTCGACAAATCATTTTCAAAGTCGAAGCTTTCTACGAGTTCCCGCCCATGTTAGCCTGAGCATGCCTTCGCTCCTCCCGCTCAGCAACGAGTCGCACGATGCAACCGACAACCAGGCATCGCATCTGTCAGTTGAGTCAACTCGTTATTGCGTTGGCAGATCAAAGCCATGCAGCGACGCACTTCGAATTTAAAGAATGTATGATAGTAGTCGCTTTTTGTAAACGCCTGCACCGTGACGACTCTGTACAACATGTAGGTTTCCAGGTGGTGTAGGGTTTGACATCTTTTCGTGTGGCGTGTTCGTTTTTTGGCCAATTTCGATTCTGCACGGCACAGATGATCGGACCTCATGTGGGGCGCAAACAGTGAGTGCGAGCGCGCAATCGAGGTAAGTCGTTCCATAATTGCGTAGTTCACCTTTTATGTGTTATCAAGGACGTGTATTGGTTATGTAAATACCTGTTTTTGCTGTGTCGTACCTATGTTACACCTGACATGAAGCAACAATGAGTCGTTCGTGAGATGTTAAAGGTGACGTTACCAATTTATATTTATTTGGATTTGCGTATATTCCATACTTTATTTTTAATATTAGCTCACTTATTGCATGTGACAAATCAGGGATTTAGCTAACTTGGCCAATACACGGCCAATACATGTTCCAGACATTCTAATGCAAAACGTCATGCGACGGCGATTGCGTCCTGCTGACTAGTGTTACTGAGCACAACATCCTGAACAAGTTGCTGAAGATCGTTGTCAGCGAACTTTGAATAGATCGTCAACATTGCCGACTACTTAATGACGTGGGATATCATGGATTGGCTGGACGTGGGATGCTGGTGGTGTAGGATAAAGCACCCATCCGGTTCGACAAATTTTCTTGTGTCGTTTTTGTTTTGTCCAAGTTCGATTCCGCACCCTCTCGTCCTCAGGCGCTGAGATGCGGCGACAACAACCAACGCGGCACAGCACAGATGATTGGACCTCGATCGGCAGCGCGAACGAGTGACAGCATTGTTCACCAACTGTGAGAGTGAAAGCGTCGCGTATCAAAAGTAAGTGTGATAACATTGCGCAGCAAAAGTGAGAGTGACTACGGTACGTATCAAGAGTGAGAGTGACAGCATGTTACAGCAATAGTGAAGCGGAGCGGAGAGTACCTAAAAAGAAAACTGTTACAAACGCAGCTGGGGTACGCTATATGCCGTTACTGATATGATCATAGCAAACCGATATACACAGAGTCTGAGAGGTCAAAAACAGCCGGAGTCTTTTAACTTTCTCATCAAATTTTAAGAAAAAGTCTAATTTATACTATAAACTGCTGTTATACGCACTGTACAGCAACTTACAGAGATATTATGCTTTGGATTTGGTTATAGATTATTCTCATATTTTAGATATTTTGCTCTCTTTTTGCATATATCAAATTATGGGATTAGTTAAATGGCTATTGCACGTCCAATACATGGTATGGTCCTTCTTGCTACGCGAGAAAAGGCCTTGAATTGGTGCAAAAACGTAGCAATATTTGAGGCACACCATTCAATCATTATGGCACATAAGCAGCGAATGACGAGACACAGCAATGATTCACCATAAATTAGTGCCATATCTGAAATACCGTTAAACATTAACAGAAAAATACCGTAACAAAAAGAAAAACACATCGCATGAGATATCCAGCGAAATGGCCTGGTATATTTACATCGACTTGTAATAATTAGTCTAATTCATACAATGTACTGCTGTTATACGCGCTATATCGCCGGTTCCTGTTGCTGTTGCAGCTATTGGCGCATTGTCACTACTGCCATTGGGAGGTGACTCTTGCCGCTTGCACTTTCTGACGTCGTCAGTGCCGCTCTGGCGCTGGCTCTTGCACGCTGGTGCTGAATTGCCATCAGTCGCTGCATCCTGATTAAGGGACTTTCTACTAGCGCCATACAATCCACACAGTCGGCAGTCGACAATTTTTAAGTAGTTTGTGATTGCGTCTCTCACATTTTATGTATTTGTTTAATTATTTATTTTTATTATGGTTATATTTTATTCTCATATTTTAGAAATTTGCTTTTTTGCATGTGCCAAATTAGAAATTTAGACTCTGGCCAATATACGGCCAGTATATAGTCCAGGTATATCCATGTAGCATTTTCTCGTAACCTGAATCGTGGTTTTAAACATCGTCCACCAAAAAGTCACATCAAATCGTGAAATTCGCTCTCGTTGCTTTGCAACTTGGCATACCAAACATGTGCTGGTAGATCGACTACACTCACTGCTACTAGAGCTTGGTCTAGCAGCCCGGGCGAACATTGGTCGGAGTCGGCTTCACCGTTGTCGGACCAGGCACCGGACCCGTCGTCGGCACTGGCGCCGAGGTCGGACCTGGCACAGGCCCCTTCGTTGGCGACGGTGGCGTCGTGGGCGCGACGGTCGGGTCGTCGTGCGGCAGTAGCCACTTGGCCAGGAACGCGCCGAGGGTGTCGCCCGAGTCGCTCACGGTCTGCGCGTAGCCCTCGTACATCGTGAACACGTGCTTCTCGCCCTCGACAAAGAACGTCGAGATGCGCGTGCTCACGCTGCGGTACGCGTCGATCATCGTGGCGACCTCCTTGAAGAACGCGTCGCCGCCAATGAGGTTCGTGAACGGATAGCCCAAGAGGCCGTCCTTGACGAGCTGGTAGAACAGCCGCTGCGTGCGGTCGGCCTTGCTGTCGATAAAGAGCCAGTCGCTGAACGTCTCCTGCTTGAGCAGCGACGTCATGAACTGCACGACCGTGAGCGTCTTGGCTTTGCACGCCGCGACGATGTCAGCCGGAACCTTGAGGTCGACGTCGCAGACGCCGTAGTAGTCGAGCACGACACCTGCCGGCTTGTCGCTCTCGGGCAAGACACCAACGTAGCTGTCGCCGAGCACCGAGTACCGGATACCGGTGTCCTGGACGTTCCACATGTCGGCGACGAGACCACTGAACGCCTGGGCGGCAAGCGACCCGGCGCTCGCACCGCCGAGGATCAAGTGCTCGGGCTTCGGGTAGTTTGCAAGCGCCCACTTGAGCGCCGACTGCGTGTTCTCGTAGCCGTTCAAATACGTCTTCATCTTCTTCCCGAGGCACTGCGGCTGGTTGAGAATCGTCTCAAAGATCCCTTCCGTCGTCTCGTGCACGGCGTTCCCAGCGTGCAGGTCACCCGTGCAGTACGGAATGTGTACGATCGTCCAGTCCTTAAACAGGTTCTCGGGGTTCGTGCGGTTCAGCAGACCGCTGCTCGCAGCGTTTGCGTTTGGCGTGAACGTGCTCGACTTGCCGAGTGAGCACTGGAGACTGAACGAGCACGTGTCTGAACCCGTGCAAGCTCCTCCGCCTTGAAGCCAGATCATGACCTTCTTTGCGTCCTTTGGTGGCTGCTGGGGGAAGACCTGGAAGAAGAACGTCTTGTTCGTCTTGTAGTTGCCGCTCGGGTCCGTATAGTCGTCGTACGCGCAGCGCGTCTTGCCGCCTGGGTAGATCAGCACGCTGCCGTCGAGCGCCGACGGCTGAATCGTGTCGGCAGCGCACTGGTTCGTTGCGCTGAGCGTACAGATCTCGTCGCCCGGGCGGTACGCAGTGGCCATGTCGCCAGCAAAGCTGCCGAGCGCACACACGAGTGCAGCAGTCGCGATCTTCCACATCGTACAATCGAGTTGCTGCTGCTGCGAGGTACTAGAACTCCCGTACGAGACGAAGAGGCTGGGCTTGGAGCTGGCTAGCGGTCGAGACGAGTCTGGCGAGCGGCGAGTTCCAAAGTGATCGACATCGGAGCGCGTGCGCAAAGACCTCGAAGCGGGCGGTCGTCGGGATCGCGGTCCTGTGTCGGCCCTCGAGATCAGCAATCGCTCGTGCGCATCACCCTGGTCAAATCTGCAGTCCATCGAGCCGGTTACTCACGCCGAAGCGCTGATCCCTCCGACCTGTCTGTGTTCCATCGGCACTTGAAGCAGCCCGCAGTCGACCATTGCGTTGTGTGCTTTTCTAAAGTCACGTGTGACTGGCGTCGAGTCTCGATGGCGAACAGGAGGCGGTGGTCAAGCAAACAATCGCGCGCACTTGTTCTCACTCGGCATTGTGCGCGTGCTCATGCAGACACACACCCTCGTACACGTGCGCAGCAGCTCCAGCGTCTGCAGACGCGGCATGCGTTCGACTTTGCTTTCGAGCTCTGAGTGTGTGCGATGAGTGTGTCAATCAAGTCGAAATCGAATCGAATCGCCTGGTTTACGAAGCAGAAAAGAGTTGGACAGTGCTTTTTCGGTGCAAATCGATAGCAATACCACCCGCATTTTATCACTACAGCAAAAATCATTCTACAAATATTTGTAACAACTCGACTATTTCAGTTGAAAGTAATATTAGAGTAGTACTTAGCAAATATATATTTGAGATTATTGTTGTAATTACATGAAATACAGATGTGCTGTGCTGACTTCAGTCCTGATCGAAGCGCTCGTCTCAAGTTTCAACAACAGCAGCAGCAGCGAAGAAAGCATCGATCGAAGCAGCATCAGAGCTCGAAGCACGCATCTGCTCGACATCCGCTCGGCATCCACACCGTCAACAACGCCACACCGCACGACTCGCTCACGCGCACACGAAGAACTAGCTCATTGCAGCACACGACTTGTCGTCTGTAGTGCACGCAGCAGATGGCTGCCGGTCGCGTCATGTTTTCGCGCGTGCCGCAGTCGTCGCGCACGCTGCCCAAGACACTCTCGCCACGTGCCGCACACGTCGGTTGCGCCGAGTACACAATGACCGTCGCAGCGCGCGTCTACTTTTCCAGCTTCTATCGCCTCATCTACTTCTTCACTGTGCTCGCGAGCATCGCCTGCGTCGTCTGGGTACGCCGCTGCGCTTGTCGAGTCGTTGATGCGTTCCAATTTGCCTCGTATACCCAGTGTGTCTGTGCGTCTATACGGCTGTGTGGATGTACGTATGTGTATCGATTCTCCTGTGTGCGTCTGACCGCTCTATCTCTCCTGCTACCCGCTTTCTCGCTCGCACTCACAGACAGGCTTGAACCAGTGGCGCATGTACGTTTGCGGTCTTCAGCATCGCTGTCGTCTGTGCTCGAATAGACAGCAGTGCTGACTTGTTGTATATGGGTGTATGACGACACGCAGCCCGTCGTCCGTGCTGTTCATCTCGCTCGAGATCGTCGTGAGCGCACTGCTCGTATTCGAAGTGCTGCTGCGCATGATGGCGTTCAAGCGGGTGCGTCTGCGTGCTGATGCGCGTGCTGGCTATGCGACACTTACAGGCTTACACTGACTGACTATCTTGTCTGTACCACTAGCGCTTCTGGTCCAAGTGGTGCAACATCTTTGACGTCGTCGCGCTTGGTGCGGCACTCTATTCATTCGATTCTTGTGTGGGCTTAGCGATATAAATGTCTATTAATGAGTCAAAACTGACTGACTATTGACTGACTGACTGACATACTGCAGTGCTGAGTCTCGTGTCGGTCGCGATGTACTTTAACGAAGAGGGCGTGCTGCGCGAGCTCGAGGAAGTCGCTGCTGACTCGATCCTCGCGCTCCGGAACGCCGTGCAGTACATTCGCCTCGCGATCTTCCTCAAGTGCGTACAGCGTATTATCACCCATTCACCCATCCACCCATTCACCCACTTTCTTCTTTACGCACAAACACATAGGAATCGCACTGAAAAGCGCCAGCTGCACGACAGTGAGATCGACTTTGGAACGTTGACAGACGACGCCGACGACGAGCGAGAAGCGATTCTGAACGCTGAGAGCGGCGCGACACACAACAACAGCAGCGACAGCGACGACGAGCAACTGCACGTGCTTACAGCGCATTAGGCAGTATGTGGATATATGTATAAGTGCAAATGTGTGGAAGTGTATCAGTCGATAGGGAATAGAGCGAGCAGCTTGGAGCCATGGGGATCAGCAAAAGCGAGAAGGATAGTGTTGTATGAATGGGGATACGTGGCTGATGGCGCACTGAAAACGCAAGGCTTGCTGTAACCGACTAGAAGAAGAGCAGCTTCATGAGCACGGCCCAGAGCAAGTGCGTCGCGCTGAATGAGGTCCATACAATCAGCAAGTGAGTGAGTGGGTGAATGAGTTGGAACCACCCAATCAATGACACACACAGACGCACCTGACGAACGCGAGCACGGGGAGCATCTTCTCTTTCGACACGTGCTCGGCAATGACGGACCAGAGGTTCGCGAGCAAAAAGTAGAGCGACCACGCCATCGCGAGCAGCAGCACGACCCAGTCAAGCGCGTCGGCTGGCGCCATGCACGCGACCTGTTGTCCACATCATACACATGCATCACATGAGTCACCGAATCACCCAAAAACACAAACACCCATTCACCCATTTACCCAATCCATCGTTAAACGTACTGCTGCTGGTACAAAGATCGCCATCGAGTAGCCGTAGAGGCAGACGAGGAACGACAGCGCCATTGGAATGCCAACGTACTTGCCAAGCGCCCAGAGCAAGAGCGGCAAGCCAAGCAGAAAGACTTCGACGAGCGTGTACGCCGATGCGAGGCGGCTAAAGTCGTAGACCCACTCGCTGCTATTGCCGGCAAAGTCGAGAAACGACGCGACGTTGCTGCACGACGCGAGGCAAAACACGAGCGTCGACGAGAGCCAGAACGGACCGTACGCATCTGGCCGTGTGGCGATGAGCTCTGCGAACGTTGGGTCCTTCTTGAACGGCAGCAACGCGCGTACGAGGCGCTGCTGGACGTCGATTGTGTCGACGTCAAAGTACTAGCGACACAGTCATATTTGTCAATCGTAATAGCAACACTAGATACACATACGTATATACGTATATAAGTATTTACGAATATACGTACTGGCTTGTAGTATGCGAGTGTGAAGCAGCCGCAGAAGCCACCGCTGCGTGCTCCGGTGTCGGTCGTGGCGCCGTCGCTGAACTCGCGGTGTTTGCCCATGAGCGTGTCGCGCACTGGGATCACGACGAGTAGAGCAGCGCATAGCGAGTGTTACGCACTGGTTGTTTCACGATGTGTAGTGCATGCATGCATGTACGTATGGAGAGTAGCGATAGGATCGTACCTTTTGGCGACACCAAGCCGGCTTCAAAGTCATCACCCTCGACGACCGACACCTCTGCAGATCGCACAGCCAGCAGACACAAAACACAGCACGCGTGTACGTGAGTATGTAAGCATATACATGCATGCGAGTGACGACTACAGCGCAGTGCAATCCGTCTGCATACGATGATATAGTCAACAAACGCACCAAAGTCGAGACCCGCGCCGCGGTCCTGGCGCGATGAACCAACGCAGCAGCACAGACACACACATACACGATAAGTTGAGCACGAGAGCTAGGCGACACGTCGAATGTGCAGACGCAGACGCAAGATACGCACATTGAGCGCGTGGGCGGCCGACTTGACGTCCTCCATCGCGACGTGTCTGCTCACTCGATCTCGTTCTGCGAGCGCTTCTGCTTGTGAGCTGAGTGCAGAGCAAGCGAACGCGTCACAGCGCGCGCAAAAAGTATACGTCTGACTGAGAAATAGCATATGCAGCAGCAGAGGTAATGATAAAACTAAGAGGTGCAATACTCGCATTCAGCATACAGCACCACATGTGACAACCGAGCAGTTCAGGACCTTCATGACCTCCACGACGATGACAACGACAGCAACGCAGATGAGCGCAGCAACAACTGCTTACAACGCAACAGAACGACCGACACACATGCGCATGGGCACCGACGTGCGCGCGCCCGGCTATACATTCGTTTAATCTAAGTCCTCGCTCGGCGCAAACGCAGCAGCAGCGCCACTAGCACTCGAAGTAGCTGCGACCTCGTTGTCCTCGTCGTCGGCCGCTGCCTCCAACGCATCGAGGTGCGCGTCGTCTTCGTCAGCCGCATCTTCGGCTTTCTTGATGATCGCAGCAACATCAGCTGCCGTCAAGCGCTTCGGGTCGTGCGTGATGTCGAGCGTCTTCTTGCCGGCCGCCTGCTCGACCGCCGTGATCGTGAGCACGCCCTTGGTGCTGACGCGGAACGTCACTTCGACTTCGGCTTCGCCCTTGGGCGCTGGCGCAATGCCCGTGACTTTCAACGACGCGAGCAGCGTGTTGTCTTTTGCGAGCACGCGCTCGCCCTCGTAGACCTGGAGGAAGATCTCGGTCTGGTTGTCGGCTGCGGTCGTGAACGTCTCGGTCGCCGACGCCGGCAGCACGGTGTCGCGGTGCAGCACCTCCGAGACGCTGCCGTTCGCGAGCGCAACCGACAGCGTCAAAGGCGTCACGTTCACGTGGTTGAGACCCGTCGTATCGACGTCCGCAAAGCCCGTCGCACTACGCAGCGACGCTTCGATCGTCGCGCCGTGGGCGACGACCTCGTCGGGCGACAGATGCACGTGCGTCGCTTTGCCGTCAAAGTGCTTCTTCACCGCGTTCGCGAGCGCTGGGATGCGCGACGAGCCGCCGACCAAGATCACGTGGTCGACGTCCGTCTTGTCGACGTTTGCTTCCTCCAACAGCGCGTCGACTTCGGCCAACGCACTCGCGACAAAGTCAAAGATGAGCTCTTCGAACCGCGGGCGCGAGATCTTGAGCGACAGGTCCTCGCCCTCGAGCAGCGAGTCGATCTCGATGTTCACGTGCGCCTGCGTCGACAGCGTGCGCTTCGCGGTCTCGCACGCCAACTTCAGCCGCGCCGACGCTTTCGTGCTGCTCTTGACGTCGAGCTTTGTCTTGCGACGGAAAGCGTTCGCGCAGTGGTCGAACAGCGCTTTCGTAAAGTCTTCGCCACCCAAGTTGTCCTTGCCCGACGTCGCGACGATCTCAAACAGCCCCTTGTCGGCGTTCAGCAGCGTCACGTCGTGCGTCGCGCCGCCAATGTCAAACACGAGCACGTACTCGGGGTGCGCGCTCTTCGCGCTGTCGTCGAGTCCGTACGCAATCGCAGCAGCAATCGGCTCGCTGATGAACGCGAGGACAGTCACGCCAGCCTTGTCGGCGGCCGCCTGGAGCAGCGCCTTCTGCTTGTCGGTCGCGTGCGCTGGAAGACTCAGCACGACGCTGTCGACCGCTTCGCCGGTAAAGTCCTGCGCGAGGTCGGTCAGGTTCTTGATGAGCAGCGACACGAACTCGACCGGCGTGACGTTGTGCGCCGCGCCATTGCGCGTCGTCGCGGCGTGCACGGCGCCGTCGTCGCTCTTCGCGACCTTGAACGACCACTCCTGGATGTAGGCTTCGTCGACAATGTCGGCGTGGTCCTTGCCGAGCACGCGCTTGAGGTGGAAGATCGTGTTCTCGGCGTGCGAGCTCAGCTTGTTCACGGCCGTGTCGCCGACGATCACTTCGTCGCCCTCGAACGTCACGAACGCCGGCGTCGTGCGGAAGCCCTGGTCGTTCGCAATGATGTTCACCTTGCCGTTGTGGAACACGCCGACGCAGCCGTGCGTCGAACCAATGTCAATGCCAGCAACAACCATCTTTGCTTGTAAGTAAAAGAAGAGGTAGAGGAAGAAGGGGGAAGTGGGCGTGCGCTCGTGCTCGTGCGGCGGCGGCTCCTGATCGGTGAATACGTCGGCAGCTACACACAGCAACCGCTTCAAACGAGCATTCCCCTCTCCCTGGATCAATTTGGCTGGCTGTGGGCATTTCAGCAGCACCGAATCTCCGAAATTACCGAATAATTGATTCGAAATAAAAATGTTCGGTATATAGCCATAGTAAATACAAAACATGCAAAAAGGACCAAATCGACACTGTGAAACGACATCGAGTATGCTGCTGTTGCTGATCATCCAGACGTCTTTGAGACGCCGCTAACACGGTGGCAGTCGTACGATCTCTGCTTCGACAACCTGCATCGGTGTTGCATACACTCGTGATTCCTGGCTCCTGATTCCAGTCTCTCCCATGTCTCCTAATCTCCTGATCCATTCCGTATGCGAATGTTTCAGCTACAATCGAATCGCGACTGCACACGAGCTCTCTACAAACTGCCAATGCGTGCAAGACGCGCTTCACATCGCTGCTGGATCGCTGCAACAGCGTTCGCTGTATCTGACGCGTCTGCTGATGCGTTCTGCTGCTTGCGCACCTTGGCGTCGAGCCAATTCTGCACCTCATCGCGACGAACAAGCGCACGCTGTTGCTTGTCAACATCGTCGCTGTCATCATCGCGAGCTGCTGTTGTCTGCCG
>JAADWX010000247.1:0-30359 GCA_023336405.1 Globisporangium echinulatum | reverse complement strand
CGTATGTCGTATACTTTTACTACTCTCATTAGTATTATTATTGCGACCTCAAAATGAAAATACAATGGGTTGTTGAGAGTGGTGTTTCGTTTTCTATATATTATCCAGTGCTTTGTATTCACTGCTCTGAAACACTGCCTCACTTGTACCTATTGTCGTTTGTTTTTGAGCAATATATGCTGTGGCAACCTCATTCTACTACAGTGATTCGCTTCATCCCATACCCAACTCTATCTACATCAAGACTACCCAATGATTAACAGACAGACGACGCTAACACTCGCTAGAGCCAATCAACCTAACAACTTATGTTCGACGGACCCGCGACGTCGACGGCAACACAACGTACCAGCCGGGCGGGCACCGCGTCAATCGCGTTGCAAACACGTGATGGGTTTTCGCTCGCATACACGCCGCGCTCGGAGGTTGCGCCGTGGAACGCCATCGTCGGGTTCGTCGACAGCAGCAAGTCGCCTTCCGCGGAGCTCTCAAACACCGAGACATTGAGCGCAGGCGGCGGCACTGCAGCAACATCACTAGCTGTCCCCATGCTGCTCGTGCTGCGATCTGCGAACAGCCGCACAAAGAGCTCGCACTTGTGCGTCACGTGCACGACAAACTTGGGGTTGAACGTGTAGCAGCCGTAGTTCGAGCAGCCTGCAGCCGAGCCTGTCGTCAGGTCCCAGTCGCTGCGCAGTGTCGTGCACGCCATGCCTGCGCCTTCCGCAGCGACTTCGCGTCACTGCAGCGACAGCGCGTGTGGCGGGTCGCTCACGACACGCAGTGTGAACGTTCCGAGCGTCTGTGGCTCGAACGTCGACGGATATGCATGGGCAAGACCTTTCAATAGCATTAGGGCTATCGACTGCGTAGTTGCATTCACTGTGTAAGCAGTTGCTAGCATGTACAGTACGCTGTTTCAATCGCCGTAGTCGACACTGGTCAGTTTGCTCTCAGCGACCCAACACAACAATCGCCATGTGCTCACTTCAGCTGCTGTGCTGCGCCGAGACTTTGACTTGCGACCATCCAGATCATCATTCGTAGTAGAACAAGACGACGACGATCAGCAGTTCTATGATCGAAGCAACACACTCACGCACAGTGCGTGCACAGCGCTAATATCCAAGTGACGACCGACCTGACGCGTCTCCATCGCTACGACCCTAGCGCATGTCGGCCACGCTACAACGATGTCCACTCGCACGCTCCATCTCGATCCGACACTCGCTCTCACAGCGCTAATCGGATGCTCTTCTGTACGTAGTTGCGCTTTGGTTTCTTCGTGACCGTGAGCTGTACGTCGTGGAACGCGCGCACGTACGAGGTCGTCGCAGCGCGTCGGTTACTATTACGATCCAAGTGATGCGCCGACTTGGGATCGTTCGCGCACTCGACGCAGCGGCAGTGCGCCGTGCACGCGATGCCATTTTGGTAGCACTCGCAGTACTTTTTGAGGCACTTGGACTTTTTGCAGCGACACCCACGTAGCACGACGGAGCTCGACTTCTGCATTGGCCCACGCATTCATGAAGACTGTAAGCTATAGCGTCGCATCACGCTACTCCACATATGATTGCCACACCATGCCACACGAATAACGCTGCTGCTGCAATCGTACCTGAGGCAACAAGTGCAAAAAGCCGGTCGTGCTTGCGCTCGAGTGCGTCGTTGATGCGAACGAGAACGCGCGCGGGTCGTTCGCCAAGTAGCTCTGGATCGCATCGATGCGCTGCGCTTTGTGCTGTCGCGAGTTCTTGCAGTCGTCGCACGCACAGCTTGCGTGGCAGTAGCCGCGCGTACTAAAACAGACGCAGTACCTATTATAGGATAACCCAATCAGTCAGTCGGTCAATTTCCGATTTGACATTTTCTATACAAATGTACATATACACGTACATCTTGAGGCACCCGGTCTTGCAGCCGCAGCACGTGCTCGACGCAACGCTCGAGTCTTGGATCTGCTGTGCGTGGCGTAGGAGGATCCGAATACGGCGCTGCTCCTTTTCGCGATCGTGGCTCTCACGTGCTGCGTCGTCAATGGCACTGCTGGTAGTGCTGCTACTGCTGTCTTTAGCACTCGCAGTAGTAGACGTTAGCTGGGCGCTTGGAGGCGGCTGCGACCGACTGCGCGGTTCAAACTGACGCGCTGCTTCGAGCGCGTCGACTGCGACTGGGATTGATTGGTTCCGATACTTGCGCTCGAGCAGTGCGACGAGCATGTCGAGCCACGCGAGGTTCTCGCTCTCCGTGTCGCGCTCCAACGCGGGGCTGAGCGCTGTACGTTGTTGCTGCTTGGCAGGCCGCGCTGGCGTCTGCTGCAGTGGACTAGCGTCGTGTTTGCGCTTGAGGCCGCTTATCGACGCTAGCGAGTGCGACGAAGGCGACGATATGCGGTTCGTGTCAATCGGCTGCAGTGCTGCTCGTCGAGGCGTCATGGCCTCGGATGTCGTTGCGCTCTTCAGCTGCTTGTCGCTCGCCGTGATCGTGCCATTGCTGCTGCTGCTACAATCGTTGCGCATTGGACGCGCAAGTGACTTGGTCGTGCGCACAGGCGCGCAGTTCTCCTGTTCAGACGATGCAGCAGGCGTTGCGACCATCGTGCTTGCTCGTGTCGAGTGTGTAAGTGCGTGTGTGACGACGTGCTTTGCTTTTCAAAAGTGCGAGCTCTCGCGCCGAGTGCGAGCCAAAAGTCTACAGTTAGACACTTGCTTTTCCGACTTTTGGCTCGGATTCAAACAGCACAGAGCGGGAACTGCGAGTGACAGCGTCACTAGAACGAGACTACGCGAAACGACGCAAACAATACTATTTGTTGCACATGCGCGACTTTCGTTACGAGTTGCAAATATGGCGGGCACATATTTTTGGAGGATTATTCCATCTAAATTCAAATGGGAATAATACATTTGAAAATGGGCATTTTACATTTCACATTCGCATTTTTTCTTGTATCGAATGGTGTATTTGTTTTCATAAATTTCATTCAGACTTTATATATTCATGAAATGAGGAAACATGCAGATTACATTTCAAACGGGATCCTTATTGTAATGACAAATGCAGCCATCGTGTCGACACGAGACAAAGAGAAGGGCTACAAAGACATCCCGTTGTACGACATTGGCGGCTGTGTGTACATGTGTGTGTGACTGTTGATCTCCCTCTTTGCGCATGAACACGCTTGCAGTCAACGTGCCTCTCGTTTGTGTCGCACTCTCAACTGCGATGCATACACGCAACCGACACACGAAGCAAAGTATCGCCACCAGACATGACGCGATGCATTCGTTACGAGTCATGTGTGTCTCTCTCTCTGCTATGAGTTGCTAATCGCACAGACACACGCAGCACAAGAGCGCACTTCGCTACGATATGCTGTGGGCCTTGGCATCCTGTCGCAAGAGCTGTAGACACGGCTGGAACTGTGTAGTCATAGAGCGTAGCAGCAAACACGAGTCAAAGCGTATCGAGTCAGATACGTGGGTGCGGCTCACTGCAGCTCAGATCATAACTGGTAGCACCCATAGCAACCAAGTACATCGCACACGTACGTGCTTGGAGCGGCGAAACTTTGGTAGCGTGTCGCGCTCGAGCATCTTTGTGATCGAGAGCTGCGCGGGCACAAACAGCGTGCGGCTCGGGTGGTCGAGGTGCGCGACAATGTCGTGGATCACGGCGCTCTCGACGTTCACTTGGAGCTTTGCATGGCCGGCGATGTACTTGCGGTAGATCTTCTGCGCGCGGAGCTTCAGGTAGCTCGTGTGCGGAATGTCTTTGAATTCGTTGCAGTCGAGCCAGAAGTAGATGCTCTCGGTACAAAAACTGAGGACGATAATGGAGCCATGTCAGCCACACATTGTCACGTATACATATACACATTAGTATACAGATACAACAGACGTACATCTCTTCTGCAAAGAACAGAAACAGCGCGCGCGTCTCGTGGTGCTCGAGGATGCGCTGGACAGTCACTTGGTCCTCACGCAGCTCCAAGTCGGCAGGCACAGCAGCCACTGAGCCGCGTGCACGCGCTGCAAAGTTGCTGCTGCTTGCATTGTGCGTCCTGCTGTCCGAACTGGCAATACTGTCGCCGTGCGCTGCGAGCTGTGCGTGTCGCAGCTCAGCGTGCGTTATCCGGAGCGTCCGGTACAGTTCGCTCTGCTGGAACTTGGGAAAGAGCGTCGTCGTGAAGAACGCCAGGACTTCGTCTTGTGCGCGGTTAAACATTGCAGGGCTGGGGTGCTTGAGACTTGCGAGCAGCTCGGCGTGGACGGTTGGTGACAGCGCGACGCACTCGCGCGACGCTGGGTCGCAGAACCGCGCACAGAGCTTCTTGGCCTGGCGCGCGAGGTAGTCAGACGTCGGGAACTGCTGGAAGCCCTGGACGTCGCAGTAGAAGAAGAGCTCGTGTGCGCACTGCTCCTTTTCGAGAAAGAGGCGAAAGCGCCGCCGGAGCACATCGATGTCGAGGAACTCGCGTAACGCGAGCTTGCTGACGTCGACAAACTCGTTACTGCTGCTGCTGCTGCTGCTAGTGGCATGGAGACTACTTACCTTGTTTTTATCACTATCAGTATTACTACCACTACTACCATTTCCACTGGTACCATTGTGGGGTAGCTTCGCAAGTGCTGCGAGCATCTCGGCGTGGAGGCGATGACGTCGGAACTGCACGAGGTCTGTGCGCTCCCACGTCTCGAGCACGAACCGCTGCGCGTCCGCAAACGTATGTTCAGTCGGCGCGGCGAGCTTGTAGAGAATGTCGCGCCGCACATCAGCAGGGAGCTCGAGCTCGAGCTTTGCGCCGCGTCTTACAAACTTGTCAAAGAGCTTGCGCGCTTGGCTTTCAATGTACTGCCGCTGTCCATGCGGCACGCGCTGGAACTCGCTCACGTCTTTGACAAACAACAGCGTGTGTGCGCGGCCGTTCTCTTGGAGGAACGCGCGCCAAAAGCTCGCACCTGGGCCATCGAGGATCTCACGTAGTAGTGGACCGCTGTTTGCACCATCATCGTCATTGTTGCCGTCATCACCATTATCGCTCTCGATCACCAGCGAGCCGCTGCGTGTCGACGCAGCAGTGTCACTACTACCAAGTCGCATTGTACTCGCACGTGCTTGCGTTGCTTTACGCCGTGCACGGTCGGCTGAACTGCGAGAAGCTTTGTACGCGACGTAGGCGCTCGAGCTGTAGAACGCGTCGAGGTGCGAGTGTACGAGCTCGGCGCTGCAGACGAGCACCGCGTCGCTAAACACATCGGCTGGGATCGGCGGTGGCTCGACAAGCGCACGCAAGAGCGTCTCTTTGACCGCGCCGCTGACGCAGATCTCGGCTTTCGAGCCGAAGCGGAGGTACTTGGTAAAGATCTTTTGCGCCTGGCGCTGACAGTAGTAGTCGTGATGCGCCGCGTCCGGCGAGTGAATACCGACAGAACTGCTAGTATCAGCTGACTGCGTAAACGAGTGTACGAGGTCTTCGAACGCGAGAGCATCGACAATGAACAGCAGCGTCTCGACCGAGTTGCGCGCTGCGAGGAACGCGCGAAAGATGCGGCTCAGTGCTGGTGTCGCAACGATCTCGTAGATGTGTACGCGCCGGTCACCTGTGGTACTATTGAGGCTACTGCTGCCGGTTGCGAGCCGTGCGAGGACGTTGTGCGTCGTTGCGCTCCGTGTTACGTAGGCGTATCCGAGCGACGAGTCGCAGCGCACAAAGTCATCAAAGTGGCTCGTCACGACTTCGAGGACGTCGAGCAGGAGCATCTTGAGCGCCAAGAGCGCGCGATCCGACTGCTTGTTTTCGAGGAACTGCGCAAGTGGCTCGCGCTCAGCAGCGGAGACCATCGGGAGCTGCCGCAAAGCGCCATGTGTGATGTAGACGGTAAAGAGGTCGTGCATGAGCCCAAGGTGGAACGTTCCGCCACTTGGGATCTTGAGCAAGTCGCTCATCTCGAGCCAAAAGAGCACGCAGTCCTCGCGGTAGTCGGACGTTGTGCGGCTGCTTGTCAACTTGGACATGCGGCGTTTCGATAGTCGTGCTTCATCATTGTCATTGTTAGCTGCCACTGACTCGCCGTTGCGCAACTTCTCTTGCAGTGCCGTGTGCTGGAGGTACGTGAAGAAGCCAATGCGCACGCATTCGTCGAGAAGGAGCGTCTCGAGACTCACGACAGCAGGTTGCTTGAGACGGCGCTGCAACGGAGGCGATGCGAGTCCAAGATGCGCACTGCCGCTGGTATGCTGTTGTGCTGGCTGTAGACTCATGTGCCGCCGTACGTTAGCGGACCCGCTTGACGTCTCTTGCGCAGCCATGTTGTGCAGTGACGGCGGTGGTGGTAAACTAGAGTCAGTCGTAACTGAAGCTGTTGCAGTGTTTGCTCCAGATTCAGCAGCAGCGAGTGCGTGGTCGTCCGAGTCACTCGTAAGCCGCTTGCTCGAGTTCCGTGCAGAAAGTGATTGCGATCGCTGCATGCGACTGCTGTCTGACGCTGCGTGGTCGTCGACTGTAGCTGCTACCTGTGCCGCACCAAGGCTTCTCGTACTGCTCGCTTGCTGAAGAAGCATGTCGTCGTCTTGTCTCTTTGGGCTCGATGCAGTCGGCTGCGGAGCAACGAGGTTCTTGCTCTTGACAGTGACCGGAGGCGCTGATGTTGAAACGATAGGCGGCGACACGGGCTGCATGACCGACGGCGCGTTCGAGGGTTGTTTGGGCGGTGACGGGGCATGATGCAACACGGCAGTGCTGCCTGCGCTGCCACCAGGTAGCTTGCTCAGACAGAGCCCCATCGTACGCACTGCACGTCCGCTAGACTGCTAGACTGCACACACACGAGAGAGCTTGCAGTTGCGCACAATGACGCACACGACCGGAACGTGTACAATGCTGCAACCTACTGACGCAGGAGGCGAGTTGTATGTGCGTCTCTCAAAGCTGAGCTGAGATTACTTATATGCAGCACATCAGCCAAAGATAGTGCCGTTTCATTATCGTGACCGCGGAGAATTAGGCTGAAACTTAAGCAGGATGCCAAGCTTGTCGTATCGACTGTCGTTATACGTAAGTATAACCTTGAGGCACCATTGAGGCTTGAAGCAGCGTCAGTCATGAAGCACAACGCACTGTTACCCTCCAGCAGTACGTTGCTCGAGAGTCATAGCTGCGTTTCGCCTCGCTGTGAGCAGTACGCCTTTAGCAATGTGGAGTATTTTCGACATGAGGTGACGATTTCGGCTATTTTTATATTAATTCGCTTATTCCAGCACTTATATGCTGTCTGGAATTGTATCATCTTCGATAGGTTATGTGTCACATTATCTCTTCCTTGCAAAGCGACTTGTGCAACTGTCAAACAACCTCACACTACCTCACGCCACTCTTTTTTGGACAGTCAACCAAGAGCAGAACGCTCGAGAAGCACGAGGACAGCAAGTGATCGAACGATGGCACTCGTGACGATTGCCGCGAGACGCTTTGCACAGCGCAGCCACATGCGCGCAGCGACGCAGCTGCCACTGAGCCTTGGCCACTGCGATGACGAGTCGATGCAATCACAGCCGCAACCGATGACGACCGCGATCCGCGCGTTCCACGCGACGCCGCAGCGCGACTCGGTGATTCTCGTCGCTGGACTCGGCGTCGCGGCGACTGCAATGGGCGCCAAATATGTCATCCAGGTGCGTCCATGCGTCTGTATGTAGTACATACTGCTGTGCTATGGCTGGCTAGTCATTGTTCTGTTTGCCATACGTGCTCACACGCTGCTGTTGACGTATGTGACGTCCTGCCTTCACAGGCGTACGAGGCGTACAAGGCGCGGCCAAAGAGCGAAGTGAGTGCGTGGAAGTACCGCAACTTCTACGACGGTCCGTTCGAGGACAAGATGACGCGGCGCGAAGCTGCGCTAATCCTCGGCGTGCGCGAGAGCGCGTCGGAGGAGCGCATTCGCAACGCGCACCGCAAGCTGCTGATCCTGAACCATCCGGACACGGGTGGCTCGACGTTCATTGCGACCAAGATCAACCAAGCCAAGGAGCTGTTGCTGAACAACTCCAAGTGAGCTGTTCGCTGCTGCTTCGTAGAGATCCGATCGAATGATCGAAAGTGAGACACAGACTGCTCAGTAAAGAACGATGACGACGCACCCGATCGATTAGTGAACGCTCGCTGTAGACAGACAGACAGGCACAGACAGAGTGCGAGGCACACTGAACGACGCGATGGGCTTCGATCCATAGATGTACACTTTGCAGACGCTTGATAGTATCTCTGCAGTGCGCGTTACTTACTCTCATCCTCAATGGCTGTCGCTCATGTGCGTTGTATGTGTACGTGTGTATGCGCGTACCTGTTAGATCGAGCTGCTGCTGTATTATCACGATCCACTCGGTGCAACTGCTGCTGCTGCTGTCGCGCCGCCCATGCGCTTGAGCTGCAGCAATTGCAAAAGCTGCGGCACGTCGCTTGCGCGGTCGTACGCAAACGGGATCCGGCGGTGCACGAGCAGCACGAGCGCGGCAAAGCTCTTTTCAAACTCAAGCTGCAATGGCGAGAGCGCCGCGACGTCCATGTCGTTAGCCAACTCGTCGAAAGCATTCGCTGTTGATGCTGTAAGCGATGACAACGAAGTTGCACTTTGCATTGCAGAATGACCAACACTCTCGACATACGCGCCAAATGATGTCGGTAATAAAATCATAGAGCCGCCAGAAATTGCACTTGCCGTTTCCGCACTCGATGCGGAAATCGATGCGAGCGACAGCAGCGTCGACGTCGAGCTGCTCGCTGTCGATGCAAATGCAGACGCAGCAGAAGATGATGGCGCAGGTGGCGACGGTAGCTGCTGCGACGGCGACGTCACGAGCGCGCGCGCTGCGCGACGATACGCATCGCGGCTAATGAGCAGTGCGCGCCAGCAGAGCTCGAGAAAGGCGACGAGCAGGTTCGCGAGTGCATGGCGCTGACTTGCGCTCTCACGTGCGCTCATGACGCCGCCACGTGCGTTCAGTAACGGCGGTAGTGCTGCAATTGAATCGACATCGTCGCTACTCATGAATACTTCGTGGCTGCTCGAATCAGTCGCAACCGCTAAGAACGACTCGATGACTTCGGGCACGCCGCCATGGACGTGTGTGTCGACGCTGCCTTTGAGTACGAGCGTGAGCGTCTTGAGGTCCGTGCAACCGCGCGCTTCTTTGCGGATCTCGAGCTGCAAGAGCGCGCAGCGCTTGCGGATGTCGTCCATTGCGCTCTCGATCGGACACCGCAGCTCTTCGCGCCGCGCGATAACGACTTGCCGTGTGAGGGCGCACGGAAACGGCTGCGCGACCGAGAGGAACGTGATGCGCTTCATCTGCTCGCGTGTCGTGCCGTACGCGGCAGCGCTGCTGCTGCGCGTGAACGGCGTCGCATACGAAAACACAGTCGGTGGCAGCACAACTGAGCTATCTGCGACGCCTCGGTCAGTCATGCTCATACAGCCAGCAAATGCAGCTGTAAGTAGTGACGGCGACTGCACGCACTCGACCGACGTGACACGCAAGAACACAACGTTTGGCTGGTCGTCGTCGAGCGCGCGGCTCTCGGGCACGACGTCGACGCGCTCGCACATCGGGTACTTGACGCGTACTGTCGCTTTGAGCTCGCTGACGAACTCGCCGAGCGACAAAAACTTGCTGCGGCGGTAGATGAACTCGCGCCGCGCGACGTGCGGCGACACGCAGTCGCCAGCAAACGCGACACGGTAGAACGCGCTGTCGCATTGGCTGCTGTTGCTACTGCCACTCTGCTGTGCGTCGCGGTCCGCGAGCTGCGCGACGACGCGCTCGAGGTACCGCAGCGTCTCGACGTACTCGCTATAGCGCTGCTGGTGTTGGAGGCACACGAGCAATTGCTCGCTCAGCGCGACCTGCTGCTCGATCCAACCGGCGCGCTCAGCTGCGTCACGTGCACGCACGAGCTCGCGCACGTGCCAGTGCGCAAACGCGCTATTGCGGTCGGCAGCGACGTCACTCGGTACGAATTGGAGCGTGAACGCGATCCCCTCGAGCGTGCAGCACGAGGCCTGCGCAAACTGCCGACGCGACTCGTGGAGCCGCAGTAGCGCGTCGAGCCATCGCGCTTTTACGTCGAGCAGCCAGTGCGGCGAGATCGCGCGCATGACGCGATAGAGGCCGTCCTCAACTTCTTCGACGTCACAGAGCTGCTCGGGGCGCGTCACGGCTGCGAACCACATCTCAAAGACCTTGATCTGCGTCACGAAGCCGTTCACGAGCTCTTGGAACTGGATCCCAAACGCGGCAGGTGGTCGCCAAGACCGTCGCACGCGTGAAGTTGTTGCGGCGGCATCGTCATCGACGAGCGCGCAGTGTTGCTGCCGCATCTCTTCGACTGCGTCCCGCAGCGATTCAGTCGGGATCGCAACGTCAGCAACAGACGGCACGACCGACGTCATCGGGAAGAAGACGCGACAAAAGACTTGCACGAGCGGTCGTTTGACGAGCAGAAAACTCCCCGTGTGTTCGTAGCAGAGCGCGAGGAGCTGACAGAGCAGTCGCGCCGCACGCTGCCGTCCGACGAGCGTCTTGCCGGTCGCTGCGATGTGCAGCAATAGCTCCACGCGGCGCTCGTCGTGTATAGCTGCGACGTCGGCGGTGCGGCTTGCAAAGAGCGCGCGGCCAAAGCGCGCGACGAACGTCTCGAGGTACGCAAAGAGGTCAGCGAGGAAGCACTGCACGCCGCCATCAGTGTCGGCATCGTCATCGCCGTCCGTCTCTTCGATCGCATCGTCAACGTCGTGGTACAGCGACTCTGTCGCGTTTGCGCGCCGCATGAGCAAGAAGAGCAAATCGATCACAGCGCCAAGCAGCGCGTACGCCTGGTCGATCGTCGCGCTGCGTTGACTGCTGGCAGCAGCGGCTGTGTCCTCGTGCTGCTGCTGCTGGCGCATGTAGTTGAGCGGCACTTCGATCTTGCGAATGACCCACTCGAACGCGTCGACAGCCGTACGCAATGTGCGTAGAGCTGTCACGGCCGTGATGCGCTGGACGTTCCGGATCTGCGGCGCATATGCGTCTGCGTCGTCGCAATCGCCAGGAACGAGCGGCGCGCACGATGCAGATGCGCCAGTTGTCGCGGTTGCGTTTGCTACAGACGCTGCGACGTTCGCAGTCGTGATGCTCTTCGCGTCGAGACTGAGACTCCCAGACGTCCGTCGATGACTGCTGAGGTTGCTAGCACTGCCAGCGTATGCTTTGCCCCAGTTCCGAGGCAGCGACTTGTTGGTTCCGATGACGCGCGACGTACCGACCGATGCGCCGACTGCGAGTGTACTGTTGCTGCCAGTCGCCGACAGCTTTGCGTTTGGACTGCGCAGTGCATTCGCTGCTGCTGTCGCGGCTGCTGCCGTGCCGCTATGACGCGCAAGGCTCGACGTGGCGCCATTGGTGTTGGTACTAGTACCTGCACTAGTACTTGTAGTACTATTTGCGTCAGTCACGACCGAATTGCGCTGGCGACTGATGCGTCGGTGCTGCAAGTGCATCTCAATGTCGAGAAGCGACAGGCGCCCTTCGCGCAGCACGAGGTCGGGCGACAGCAGCTGTTGCCAGAGCACGCCGTCGGCTCCTGCGGGTTCGTCGACGAGAAACGTCTCGATTGCGTGACGAATGAATGTGAGACACGCGTGGACGCGGACGTCGTCAAAGCGGTGCAAGTGGCTAATGTTGCCGACAGTGGCTGAAGATCGCGACAACGCGAGCAGCGACTGCTGCGTGCGCTGCTGCGTGCGCTGCTCATGTGCGCAGATCTGGACGATACTGTGGCGCTGCGGCAGCTGCTTGCGCTGGAGTACATATCAGCGAGAGTGCGTAAGTACACATACATGAACTTGTATACACCTGCACATACATATATAGCCCCTATACCACAGCCACAACAGCACAGCCGTCTCTCACCTCCTCGGTGGTCTTGCGGTCGTGTACGAGCGCGCCAGTCGGGCTGAGCGACGTGCTGTCTGCGCTCGAGAGTTCGTCGTCTCGCGTACGTAGTTGCTGCTGCTGCGTTGCGCTCCCACTATAGTCAGTGCGGTCACTGCAGTCGACATTGTCGTTTTCATCGTCGTGCTGCTCGAAGAACCGCATGAGGTGGTCGCTCGCGACGCTGCTGAACAAGTGCACGACACAGATGAGGAGCTCCTTTCGGAGCTCGTGGTGGCTCTTGTCGCCGCTGCTGCTGCTGCCGCCTGCATCGTCCGTAACGCTGCTGCCAGTCGTAGGCGCTGCAGTCGCACACGGGCCACTACTACTGCCTCTGCTGCTGCTCGTACTACTACTCAGCAGCTTCCTGTCGGCCGTAAACTGCGCGAGACGCCCAAAGAACGGACAGTAGATGCGCGCGATCGCCGCTTGGTCCTCGACGCTCTGGTGCATCGGATTGTACACGTGTGCAGCAAACATGTGCCGCAGCAGCCGCACGGCATCGGCGCGGATCTTGCCCTCACGCTGCTCGTCCACGACGCTCAGCAGGCGCTCAAACACGAGCTGCGCGAGCCATGAGCTGCTGCTATTGTTGTTTCTGTCATGACACACTGGTGACGTTGATGACGCTGACGTTGTATATGTTGATATGGTATACGTTGATGTGGTATACGTTGATGATGTTGGTTTCGGTAATTTAGACGTTGTAGACATTGACGATGCTGAAGTTGTATACGTTGGCGATGTTGACGATGTTGACGACGTCAGACGTGGAGCAAGTGCATTCGTGACGCGCGCGCCGTTCACGATTGCAAAGAACTCAAAGTCGACAATGCTGCGCAGGAACGGGAAGAGCAAGTGCACGAGCACGTTCGCGTCGCGCTCGTGGTCGGCGACCCATTGCATGTAGTGCGCGACCGCACGCGCTGGCACGTCGTTGCGCACAACAAGAAACAGACCGCGCACACACGCTGCGAGGCTCCGATTCACTTCTTTCTGCAGCAGCAGGCCGTGTGCTGCCGTGCCGACGCACCGCACGAGCGCACGCAGCACACGTTCAGTTAGTGCGTCGTCGTCGCGTGGCAGTACGAGCGGGAGCTGCAGCCGCTGTCGCTTTCGGTCATGTGACTGCGGCTGCGACTGCTGCATCGTATGCATCGCCATCGACTTGAGCGCGAGCTGCAACAGCACGTTGGCGTACGCGAGCGACAGCCGCGTCGTCTCAACGCTGTCGTTTTCAGTCGATTCGTCCTCGAGCACGAGCAGCCACTCGGTGAAGAGAGCGCGAAAGATCGGCGGCGGTGATGCTCCGTTCGTATTTGTCTTGTCTGGATTATATGTTGACGTTGACGGTGTTGGTGTTGACGTTGATGTTGACATTGTTGGTGGCGGCTCGATCGCAGCTTCGTCAAAGACCGTGTGCACAAAGCTGTGGACGATCTGGCTCGCATCTTGCTTGAGCGACCGGTGCGGCGTCCAGCTCGCTTTCTCGAGCACCGCGAGGAGCGCACGGAACGCTGCCCAGCGCACAACCGGCGACCCGAAGCGGATGTACCCGAGCACAAACGTCGCGATCGGGAGGAGGAAGAACCGCACGTGCGTTGTGTTTGCGAGTCGCAGCGCCAACAGTTTGTTTATGACAACGTCGTCGTCATCATTGTCGTCTTTGTCGCCACCACTGATCGCTATTGGTGTCACGGCAGTTGCACCGGGTAGCGGTGCGACTCGCGCAGCGCCGGCACTGGATGCGTTGCTAGGATCAGCAGGAGATAGACATATACACGCCGCCACGACGAATACAGGTTAGCCGTAGTCAGCGCCTAATCTAGCAAAGTCGCTTTAATCTGATCTACATCTGATGACATTTTCAGGCGTAATCCTAATATAGGAATGTGTGACACCCATATACGCATACGTACACACATACACACACTTAAGCATACAGTACCTCGCGTGAAAGCGTTGCAGAAACGCTGCGACTGCGCGGTCCTGGCTGTGAATCGACGACAATACTCGCGTGCGGCACGCAAGTGTCGTCTTCGCACTATCGAGTGCTGTATCACGTGCAGCTGCAACGTACCCGGGCGACAACGAGATGACGCCACCGGTCGTCGATGCTTTTGCTGCTGCAATTGGCGTCGGAAAGACATTGACAACGTAGTTTGCATCTGGTAACACCGCACCGTCTTTTTGGAGCAATGGGAGCACGGCATAACCAACAAGCTGCTGCGGGAGCTGATGCGCTGCGAGCTTCTTGCAGTGGACGTGGTAGAACGTAAACAGCACGTGGTGCGCTAGCGTCAGCATCGGCGGCAGTGCGAGTTTGATCTCGGTCTCGAACTGCGGGTTGCGCTGGTGGTAGTTGACGAGTGTGTACGCTGATGATGTGACTATATTGTCGGCTGCATACACTGCTTGTAGCACTGCAGTGTGGGTCTCGAGATCGGATTGACCGCACACAAAGTCGGCTTCGCGTGCCAACAGCTGCACGCGGATCGCAATGTTCCGGAACGCAAACTTCTCGAGGTGCAGCGGGTAGACATACATTGCGTTGATATACGAGACCGCAACGGGACCGCAGCCAGTTGGACCAAACACCGGCGCCGTTGATGCGTGGCAGAACGGCTGGACTTCGCGGCATTGTAGTAGTGAAAGCGATGGCTTAAATCCAGTAGTAGTAGTGGCGGTGTGGTCCACAGTGTTGCTAGACGAAGCACGAGTCGCTTCGGTCTCGGACGGTGATAGCGGCGACACTGCAGCGTCGTCGTCGTCTGCTTTAGTCGCTCGTGCGTACGAGAACGGATCGATGAGCTCGAACGCCGGTGCAGGAGCGTGTGATGCGCGACTGCTGCGGCTCGTGCGCGTGCTGCTCGCAAACTTGGCGTCGGCGACGCGCTGGCTGTCGAGTCGCTCGAGGTCAAACTCGCACACAGACGGGATCGTCTTCTCTCTGTACGCAGCAGCAGCAGACACGAGCGGTAGTGTTAGTGTCTGAAAGCGTGTCGATTCTATTATAGTAGCTAGTGCACGCGATCCCAAATAGCCCTATCCTATGTTAGTAGCATCAGTACACATTCACACAGAATGCGACGCACTTGAGAGTCCCGCGCACTGCGTCCGGAATGAGCGGCAGTCGTTGCTCGTCGCTCATCGTCGTGCGTTGTCGGTACAGCGTCATCGGCCGTCCCGTGCCTTCGAGCAGTGCGATCGCGCCCCATGCTAGTGGCTGGCGGTACTGACCGAGGCGTCGAAAGCAGTCGGCCGCGCGGTCGACGAGTTTGTGCTGCTCCGCTTCGGTGGCAAAGCGCTCGGGCGTGCAGTACGGCGCCGTGGCGCTCTCGCTGTCACCTACAAGTACTTTTGCGATCTTGAGCACGACGTACAAATGCTGGAGCTGGTGGTTTGGTAGTGCGTAGAACAGCGCAGGCGGTATAGCTGGTAGTTGTGTAGCTGTGAGTGTAACAACAGAGCGGCCGTGTATGTCGACTGCGCCGGGTAGTGTGAAGCAGAACTCTTCAGTCGCGCGGCACGCGAGCGCCACGTCGTAAAGCACGAGGCGGCAAAAGAGCGGCTCGACCTGTTTGGTATCAAGCGATCGATACAATTGCATCAGCTAATATAGGCTCAATACAAACCGACAGACAAACCAACTACCCTGTCGAATATAGCAGACAAACAAACGCACAGCGCCAAGAGCGAGTCGCACGTGCGCTGACACGACGAACGCGTATGCGTCTTCGACTGCGACGCGCGCATCCAAGAAGGTTGGCGCTGTGACGTCGCGTGGGAATGTCGGGTCGCTGCTGCAAAAGCGCGGTTCGTAGTTCTTGAGCAGTGCAAGCTCGCGTGAAAGCTGCTGCTGCTCGTTTTTGCTTGTGCGCGATTCGCCTAGTGTAGGTGCAAGCCGCAATGCGCGCCATGGTTGTGCTAGTGCGCGTGTGATCGGTGCAAGTGCAAGTGGCGCAGGCGGTAGCGGCAGGTTCTGTGGTGTCGCCCACTGCTTGCGCGCGACGCGGACGAGCTCGAGTGTGCCGCTTGCAATGCCACAACCTGTAGTGTGATGCGCATACAACTCTGTCAGTCGCAAGCGCTCGAGGTCGTCGGTCGCTGCGTTTGTTTGTTGCAAGTGCGTCGTCTCACTGGGATCGACGACTGCTGGGTCGTCGACAGGTTGTGACTCGCTGCGCACGGCGTCCTGCTTGATGCAGTCGTCCATTGTTACGCAGCTGTTGTTGATGTTGTTGGCGCCACTCGCAGTGTCGGACGCGTGCAACTCGGCTTGCGTGCTCATGGTCTGCGTAGTCTGCAGTCTTTTGCTTGTGATTGCGGTTCCTGATCGTGCGACTAGTCGCGACGGTCAGCTCGCGTCATGTCAGCATCCGTTTGTGACAATACGACGATCGTAACTACGCCTACTGTCACTCGTGCAACATATCACCAAACACCGACAGACAGACAGTAGCTGCAACGTCAAACTACTGACCACAGCACCAACGTGACGGAGCTCCAGATATGAAACGCTTATTTGAAACCAGTCACAATTGTACCTGCCCAACAGCTGCTACTCGCGGCTGCTGTTTGTCGCTACTACTGCCAGCCAATTCAGCACCAGTCACAACACTGGCAACGCTCGTCTCGGCCTCGATTACGTGCGCAATGCACTTGAGCTCGTTGACTAGCAAGTGCGTAAGGTGCCAGAGTGATTCTGCGCGCCGCACGACGTCGAGTACGAGGCCACTGCGTTCGCAGGCGGCTCGATCGGGACCGTGCACCATGGCCGCATGAACTGCATGGACGTCGTCGTCAAGTGCTTGGCCGTCGACACGCGCACAGACGCGCACGCGATGATGCAGTTCCGCAACGAAGCGATGCTCTGGTTCGGCTTTCGCCACCGCCACGTGCTGCAGATGTACAGCGCGTGCGACGTCGTGTCGCCGCCATTCATCGTATGTGAATTCGCAGCACATGGCAACCTGTACAACTTCCTGAGCTGTGCGCACAACAAGCCGCAGACGTTCCACTTGCTGCACGAAGCAGCGCTTGGCCTCGCGTACTTGCACGCCAACCGCGTCGTGCACGGCGACCTCAAACACGACAACATCTTGTGACGGCCGACGCGTGCGCCAAGATCGCAGATTTTAGCTTTAGCTTCGTGCGCGCAACGTCTGCGAGTCGATCCTCTGTCTCACCAAACAAAACGGCCAGCGGTGTTGATAGTAGACGTGCTAGTGCGATCCGCTGGCGTGCACCCGAGTACCTGCACGGCCGTAGTCCGACGTTTGCGTCCGACGTGTTCTCGTTCGGCATGTACATCCTCGAAGTCGTGAGTCAGACCGTGCCGGAGGGCTACCGCGTCGACGACGACACGATGCAGAGTCTCGCCATGGCGGGCGAGCTGCTCGAGCGACTCGATGGCGTGACGGACCGCGCGTGGGATCTCGCGACGCGCATGTGCAGCCTTGAACCGATGGACCGACCGAGTCTGGCGTCCGTGACATTGGAGTTGAGCGAGCTCGCCAGGGATGCGGAGCTGACGACCGATGCTGTCGTAGCTGAAGGCGCAGCCGAAACCGAAGCTGAAACATCGGTGTCTAGCCTGACAGCGACGACGACTACCAGCAGTAGCGAGGCTGCGAGCGCTGATGCAGACGTCATGTCGCACGACACTGTGTCACCTGTGTCGACCATGAAGACGCTCGAGCAAGCCGTCATCCAGGACGATGTTGCGTGTGCGTCAAGCATGCTCCTGACAGCAGCATCGATCGACGAGTGTGTCGACGACTGGGACGCTCCACCGCTCATCGTCGCTGCAGCTACTGGTGCGGCAAAGGTGGTGGAGATGCTGCTCGCAAGAGGCGTGGACGCCAGCGAACTCTTTACAGCTGACAGTCAGAAAGTGCGATCCTTCGATAAGTCCGGATTCACAGCGCTCCACGTCGCTGCTCGAGCGGGCCATGCGTCGGTTGTCAAGACGCTGCTAACGGTCAAGCCCGACTTGGTCAGCGTCCTTACGACGGAGTAACGCAGTGCGCTGCGCTTTGCTGTGTAGTTTCGACGCGTCGCCGTGATTGAAGAGCTGCTGTGTCACGGCGCTCGTATCGACGAACCTGACAACGACGGCAAAACGCCATTGTACTATTCGGCGTACAAGGGCCAAGTCGACAGCACGCATGTTTTGCTCGAACACGACGCGACATACACGACAAGAATAACAATGGTGTCATAGTCATGCTGAGTAACAACCGCGACAGCGACAGCTTCGATATCGCCGCCGACGCTGGTTTGGCCGACGCTTGCTGCAGCACCGACGCGGATTCAGACGAGGCTCGCATTGCAGCCGTCAGTGATGCGTGTTTGGTGGCGCTGGTGCACTAAAGAAGGCGCTGTGCACCGAAAAGCGAACGTTCGATGACGACGACAGTGTCGACATGGACGACGTCGAGCGCTTGCTGCTGACGCAAATGCCTGCAAGTCAGCGATTGCGAGTTGACGCCGAACGATTCGAACGCAATGCACTCGTCGTGCTCTGTTGTTTTTGCGTAAATTATATGCAAAACATATTGTATCGGTAAATTTCTAACGGCGATCCATTGAATGACCCAAAAATATACACACCACTTGCGAGTAATAACCGGATTAGGTTGAAAAAAAAACACAACATCATTCCACAGGGTTATATGCTGCGCGATGAGATCAACATGCACAATTTGCAGTGTTCGCATCAACTGGTCGTGCACTGGATCGATAACAAGTCGAGGACATCGTCGAGCAACAGACATTCCCCACAACTGTCACTTTCGCCATGCCCCTCTCGAGTCGCTCCGAATTGACCGAGTATTTCTGTCAGGATATCAAGTCGAAGGGCATCATCGTGCAATAGCAGACAAGCCTGTTGCTCTCGCCATGTGCTATACTTTTTGAGTGTTGGCCATTCGTTTGTGCCACGAATAGAACGAATGATGCGTTTCACTCGCAGGTAGCACGCCGACACCGACACGCTCACCGCACGAGTGCAGACGCGGTGGATAGCTATGGAGGGTGTGCAGATCACGCACGGCGCGCGCCATCGCCGCGCGAGGCCGCAAGATGATCTACACGAGTCTCGACTTGAGCGATGGCGCATTGCGGTCGTTGCAGCCGGTGCATCGCTGCTTGCGCTCTGGAGCCGCATTCAGATCAGCCATCGCGGCAAGTACTCGATCGAGCGGATCCAGGCGCTGGATGAGTACTGCAGAACCACGTCGCTGTGGCGCGTCGTGTGCGTGTGCGTGCTCACGCCAGTGCCTTCGCTCCTACTCGTGCTCACGCTTGAGTGCATTCCGTTGCAACCCCCGCATCTTGGTGCAATGGCAAACTACGTCGCGTGGATCCGGACGCTCGTTGTGAGCTACTCGGTCGGCCAGGGTCTGTTGTTGCAAGTCACAGGCATGATTCCGAGCATTCCGATGACCAAGACGCGCGGGATGCTCGTCGCGCTCACAACTTCGGCGTGCTGCACAGCGCTGCTCATCGGCGGCTCGATGCTCTGGGCGTATCCAATGCCGTTTGCAATCGTACTCAGCGTGATGCCGTTCGTCGTGTTGTTCCCAATCTTTTTTGTTGCAGCAGTCGGGCGTCGGCCGTTCGTGCTGATACCAAATCTCGTGCTCCAACTGCAGCGCCAGTTGCTCGTGCTGCTCGCGCAGGCGACGCTCGTGTTCGTGTACCCGTCGTTCAACGCCTTGTTCCGCACACTGTCGCTCGCTGGTCAAGTCACAGCCATCGCTGTGCTGCCGATCGTGAAGCTCGCAGTCAAGCTCCTCGTCGCGCGCGCGTCGGCGCACCTCGAGGACTACACGCCCGAGATCGTCGCGTTCTCGGTCGACGTGTTCAACTCGCTGTACGTCTCGGCGTGCATGCAGTCGTCGAGCCGCGCGCTCACGACGGCACTCGTCATGAGCTACGACGTCGCGCAGCTCGCACTGACAATGCGCGATATTGCGTGGCGCACCACAGCTGTAACGCGCTACAACCCGAGTGGCAAGTGGCGCGATGGGTCAAGCAGTCTGCTATCGACAATACTCACAATCTGCGAACGGCCCGACCTCCTTGGCGCATCAGCGTTCCAAAAGATTCGACTGCGGTCGCCGATCAAGCTCAGTCTGTCGGAGCAGAATCGGAACGTGCTCGTCGCGCTCGTGCGCCGGCGCGCCAAGATCCGCGACGGCGACCACGTTGCCGGCTCGCGCCGCCGCCGGCGCACGTCGGTTCTGTTTTCCGGCCTTCAGAACCGCTTCAAGAGTCAAGTGACGCCGTGGATCAGCGGCCCAACGAAGCGACAGCTCAAGGTCGTGCCAGTCCCAGCCGTGACGCCAGTGCCAGTTGCCTCTACGACAGAGCAGTCGGACCAACCGCTCGAAGCGACTGCGATAGAGCAGATGACTCGACTTGACAGTGCAAATGCTACTCCAAGCGCAATGACAGTGTGCTCCACGCCAGTCGTTGTCGTAACAGAACCAGAATCAGGGCCAGTACAAGACTCGCTAGCACTGGGCGACGAGACACATGCCGACGACGCGACAGCCTGCCGCTTACCCACCGTCGTGCGGCTCCCACCAGCCGAAAAGACGCTGCTGCTCCACGAGACGCTCACGCTGCTCTTCCAGGTCGAGTACCTCATGCTCGTCGAGTACATCGAGTGTGCCGCACCGTTGCTCTACGCGGTCTACACGACCGCGATCTACTACCTCCCAAACGCCACGTACTTTCCGCAGACGGCGCAGCGCACGCGCGACGATGTGAGCACGACGACGCTCTCGCTCTTTGGCTACGCGCTGCTCGAAGCGCTGTCGCTCGTCGCGTTCAATGCCGCGCTGCAGCGGCGCTTTGGCTTCTCGCCGCTCTACGTCCTCGCGTTCGTGCTCGAGAAGCAGATGCAGCAAGTGCAGGGCCGTCTCTTTGTCTGGGTCGTCTACATCCTCCCGTTCACACTGCAGCACTTTGGTACGTGTTTATGTGTGTCGGTATATACGTGTACGCTGCGGAAGCGATACTTGCACCACTGTTGTCTTACACTCGTGCACTACATTCTGACGGCACACAACGATCGATGACGACGCTCTCGGTGCGCAGGCGTCGACTTCACGTTCCAGTTCAAATGGCTCCACGGCGACTACTCGTAGCCGAACGCTTGGCGTATTCGTGCTATTACACGCTGCCCATCGCACTTGCACAACGTCTACGTGCACCGCAACGTCTCGTCCCCATCGCCCAAATCGTGGCGCTTCACCCTCAAATCAGCAGATTTTACACTGCTCGCGCCTGCAGTGCCACATAACATGACAGCCCGACAGCTCAACTGCGGTTCTCCATTCACGACGAGTTGGTGGCAGCGAATGTAAGTGAGAATCAAGTTTGAGACGGTGAGGTTCATTCGCAACACACCGCGTCGTAAGTAGCTGCAGGAGCTGCAGCAGCACAGCTCGTACTATAGCAGATTTGTAGGTAGTGGTGGTGACAGGAGACGCGATGATCGATCCAGCGTACGACCAGTTTTGATGCGTTTGCCTGTTTCACGGGCCTGCTCGGCTCGTGAAACAAACTTGAGAGTAAAATCGATGGATTGCATGCAACATTGGTTGTATCTGATCCGCAACGTTGTTGTTGTTGTATTACACGATCACACAATGCATCGACGGACGATATGGGTCGCTGCTGCATCGTCATACTTCGAGCAGTCGTACGTACTATTACGGTCCAAGTGAGCACGCACACGAGGGTCGACGCAAATTGCGACCATCAGCTGCGTGGTGCTTGTTTCGTTGTGATGATGAACTTGTCGCCACGCTCGACTTCGGGGCTCTCGTTGTAGTACTCATACACAAACATGATCGATTGGTCGTTCATGACGATCATGATCCCGAGCATCCAGATGTCGAGTCGGCCGACATTGTAGTCGAGTGTCGCGGTGCAACGCTCACTGGAGCAGCTGTCGGATCTTTGGCCCGCGTGCCAGGCGACTGGGCGACAGCCAGTGCAGTAGACGTGTTGTTGTCATCCGACACATCGGCGTCTGCACTGACGACGTACTTGAGACACGCGCCGCGTTTGACGTCGTGAGTGTTTGCGATGTGTCCTGCGCCATGGTGACACCTGCGCCATGTGTGTCGTGCGTCCTGATGGTGCTTGAACAGGTCGTCACGTGTGGTTGCTACTGAATGGCTCGCGTTGCGAAATTGCAGTTTGCAACAAAACAACCAGCAACAGCAACAACAATCAAAACGATCGCAAACATGAGCGAGCGCGCAACAAGCAGCAACAATTCGCAGTTGCGAGCCAGTGACGTCGATAGGCAATGTGTGCATTTGTTAGAAAGCAATCGGTCGAGTGTGCGTGTGTATCGCGCAGCTAGAGCGACTGCATGTAGTTCTTCTGCAGTTCGAACGCAACGAGCGTGATGCCAAAGAGCGGCGCCTGTACCATCATGCGCGGGACGACACCTTTCATGAGCGCCCCGTAGCCGTTTGTCGCGACCGTCTGCCGTAAGCAGTCGAGCGTGCCGGTGTACGTCGCGCCGCGCATCTGGCGCCGCGTCTTGATCACGTCGGCGGGTGTGCAGATCCCTGCGGCCGTTGCGCCAGCGAATGCACCCGCAAACACGATCGACGCAATCGAGTTCTTGCCATTGGCGTCGGCGAGCGCGTCGCGCACGGTCGCGTACATCGGAAAGAACACGACCGCGTACGGGACGTCGCGCATGAGGCACACACCTGCGCCTTTGTACAGCCCGCGCAGGCCGAGCGACTGCACGACTTGGATCGCTGACATGCGCTCCGCTGCAGGCAGTGCCGCCTGCGTTTGCAATCGGATCTTTACGATCTCGGTCTGTGCGTCGCGGAACATGCAGATGACAACAACAATGCAACATTGCAAGAAGCAATTGTCAGCACACTCGAGCAACACAAGTCGTGCAATTGCAAGCAATTGCGAATGTCGAGGCAAATTGCTGCAACGCAACGCAACCACGAGCAACAACGCCAGTAACAATGCCTACACAATAGCAAACGTTGCCAAAACGCACCGGGTTTGTCGCGACGACCTGCGCGAAACCGGCACCGGCGCCCGCGAGCACCTGGCGACTGATCGGGAGCTTGCCGTTCTCGTCCGCAAAGTACTCGCGCAGCTGCTCGTTGACTGCGAGCTTGATCGCTTTCTCAGGCAATACGCCGACGAGCGTGGGCGGCAGGCCGCGATAGAGTCCGCGCACGCCGTCGGTGCGCAGGATGTGGCGGAACGTCTGCAGCGCTGACGTCGCGCGCGACTGACCCTGCAGCTGCGTCTTGACAATGTCGATCGGGAACGTGGCCGAGACGCCGACAACGCCGGCAACGCCACCGACTGCGAGCTTCCAGTGCAGCGGGATGAACGTCGGGGTCTGCGCGATGCCAGCAGTCTTGACGACAGTGCTCGTCGCGGCGCTCGTTGGCAGCTGGCGCGTGAGCACGCCAGCAGTGCGCGGCACAGCAGCTTGCGTCATTGTGTGTATGTGTATGGAGGGGGAAGACGAGAGTGTGCGCACGCAAAGACGAGTTGGCGAGTGCGAAGTGTGCGATGCAGCCGATCACGCTGTGCGCTGTGTGCTGTGCGTTGCGAGAACGATCTCTCTCAATTTGCTCGCTCGTTCGTTCGTTCGCTTTGCGAGATGCAGCAGCAGCGCCTACTGAGCGAGCGCATCACGGCGGTTCAGAAAAGCGAAAGCGTGACCGCTCACCCAGTCTGAACTTGAGCAGCAAATCACTTGCGGTTTGTATACTGCATGTTCTTGTGGCGCAAAACCGTCTCGATTATTTTTGTTTTGTTGTTTTGCGCAAGCACGTTGTCAAACGCAAAACAAAGGGATTTTGTTGTCGCCACCCACCAACAACAACAGCAACAACTGCAGGTGCTCAGGTGACCTCACACACCACAAGCGAGTTTGTTGTTGCTGCTTGGGCGATTTGATCTGCTCTTTGAACTTGCGTGCGTCGACGTCGATCGCGAAGATGCTCGAAACTTGTTGCAAGCGCTTGTCTCACTTGTTGCAGCTGCTATTTCGTCGTCGACCGGTTGTGAGGTATGCGGCCACGTTGTGCGAATTGAAGCATGGTACACACAGAATAGCGAATAACGATCATGATGCTGTCTGTATATGAAGAATGAACATTGCTAGCGCGTAGATTTGTAAATTGAAGTAGAAAAGGCTGCACAGCGAGTGGACCACAGAAACTACATGTAAGCCACGCGACTCCATAACGTAGAATTGCTCCATCATCAGCTATAATATATATTTGCTTTTTTCAATTTGAATAAACTGACCGCACACATGCGCGCGCACTGCACAACGCTACACAGTAGTCGCACAGCAGCACAGCGGCGACAACCCACACCAGGGACTTGTGGATCGCGATCTTGTCGTATAACTTACTCCAGCCGCAGTACAAACAATGGTTGTGTATCCGATCACGTTTCAGATGATCGTGCAAAACTCGAGTATTAGCGCTTCCTGGATAGGCTGTTCTACTATTGTCAGCGCTTATATATGTACATAGTATTGCAAATGGCTACATCGTGTCCTCAGCGCTTCCATTGACGCTGTGTGTGTCGTATACATCCCGCAGTGCAGCTCAGCTGTTACTGATGCTAAAGTGGTTGTTGTTGCCTCTGAATATTGTGTGCCTGACTGTCGACCTCATTTGCCATCATTGCAATGGGCTCGCAAACACAGACTCGCGTGCTAGCACTCACACTTGGTGCGCCTCGGGCTGCTTGAGCCGCTGCTGTTGCTTCTGTCCAAACGCTGCGCGGCTCGATGCAACTGCTGCGCGACCACCGAGGGTTGCGAGCGGCAGCGTGTCATCTTGCACGACGTGCTTCTCCATGAACTCGACAAAACGGTCGCCGTAGAACGTCGGGTTCACACTCGAGATCTGCTTCCGGTTGTGCCGCATGCCTTTGAAGAACGTCTCGGCGATCTTGCGCGAGTTGTACTGCTGCAGAATATCAATGACGCCGACAAAGTAGACGTAGCCGTTCTTGCGACCGTATCGGTCGCGGCCGTAGATCCCACCTTCGTCGCGGCAAAAGAGTGACTCCGAGTGCACAGCAAGCTGCTCGACGTCGAGGATGCGTGGCGAGATATGCGCGAGGTTCGTCATCGAGCCGTCGACTGCAAAGCTGCTCTCGCCGCTGTCGCTACTGTTCGATTCGTCGTCCGACTCGTCCGAGTCAAAGTCGGACGTGCCAAAAAAGTCACCAGCGCTCGGCGACGCGACGGCTGTCGTCGCGTCCGACAGTCGGTACGCACCGGCATCGATGTGGCCGACCGACAGCGTCGCGTCTTCGCAACCCGACATGCTCACAGGGTCCGACACGGACCGCGCGACACGCACTGGGATCGTCGAAACGTCGCTGCCAGCTGCGACGTTCAGTGCGCTCGACTGTGGGGTCGTCGCTGTCTTTGTCGGCGAGCTCGGCACCGACTTGGACCCGCTGGTTGTCGCAGCAGCTCCAGTCGATCGGGCAGCTGCTTCAGCTGCACTGAGGTTCTGACTGATCGTCGTCTGGATCGCCTGCTGCGCGTCGTGCACGCCAATGAGCAAGCTGTAGTCCATGATCTTCATGCGCTTGAGGAACTCGACGTCGCGTCGGATCTGCACGAGCAGCATCGCACGACGTTCAGCACCGAGGTGCAAGCGAAAACCGCTCTCGAGCAGGTCCATGTCTTTGAACACGCCGTGCGCGGCGCGCTCTTTTGGCGTTGCGCGGCGTCCGACTTTTGAGCCTTTGAGATCAAAGCGCGAGTGGATCTCAAGTGGCGTGTCAAAGACCGAGGCCATGATGATAAAGTGCATCTTGCGGCGCAAGTGGTGCATCTTGACGCGGTGCATACCGTAGAACCGTGTGATGAGCGTATTCGGGTTCTCCATTGCAAACTTGTAGTAGTGCGGGAGGATGCGTCGTAGAAACTTAGACTCGTCCTTTGTCTGCGTCTTGATCATGAAGCGGCCGTCGTGCGAGTAGAAGAAGAACTGGCCCGACTTGGAATTCGATAGAAACTCAATGTAGTTGAAATCGCCGCAGAGCGTGACCATGTAATCGGCCGAGTCGATACAAAATCGACGGCGAATTTGCCGAAATATGTCGGGCGAGTAGTCCTTGAACTTGAACGGATGCTGGAGCTTCGCGTTCGCGGGGAAGCTCCGCTTCTCGACGCGCATAAAGTCGTTCATCGTCAAGCGCTGCTTGAACGGATTCTGAAGGCCCGCTGAGTTGAGGATCCCGCACATCATGCCGTACGTGAGCGCGTACTGCTCGTGCTGCACGTTGATTTCGTTCCCCATCGGCTTCTTGAAACTCCGCTCGACGTTGTACTTGGTGCGGCCGATCTTGGCTTTCCCAATGCGCATGCGCTTGTCAAGTAGCGTGACGTCCGTGCGTGTCTCGCTCGCTTTCACGAGCGCCATGAACGCTGGCGATTCGGGGTCGGACACTGGTATCTCCTGGATCGCGTCACCGGTTGTGGTTGTTGCAGCTGTTGCACCCGTTGCGCTCGCTGTCGTTGGGCTCCCGAGCGTCGTTGTCGTTGTCGTTGCGCTTGGCGATGTTGGTGTGCGGCGCTCGACTGGATCTTGGTTTGTGTGCTCGAGTGCAAGCGCAAACTGCGCCGGCTTGGCGCTTGTTACGACTGCGTCTGCAAGAGACTTGTTGCATGGACTCTCGGACGTTGGTAGTGTCGGTGACGATGACACTGATGATAGAGACGGCAGTTGGAGTGCTGGATGTGCTGGGAAGCTGCGTGCACGCGCTTGGATTTTGAGCGGCGAGTCGTTATCCTTCACCCGCCCGTACTCGGGCGACCCATTTGAGGCAGTCGCATGCATAGCAGCAAGAGAATCCTTTGCAGCAGTCATCGAGACAACAGTAGCGCCACTGCTGACGACAATGCCAGCAGCTGCAGCGGTCTTGAGTTCCATCGGCATGGCGTGAGCGTGGGCTTTGCGAGTGTGAAGCTGCTGCCATCGAGCGCCATCGAGCCTGCTGCGAGCACAGCGTGTGCGCTGCAAATAGCCCATGGCCAGATCGCAAATATAGCATCCGATCGATCCCATGCACCATATAGCAATATGGCTATTGCGAGCAGCAAACAACGTCCTGCAACATAAACAACATCGTACAACATTGTGCAACGCAACAAGCAACAAAGCTATAACAAACGTCGAGACCAATCAATTGCAATGCATTCTCTCACAGATCAACTGCTGCTGTTGCCGCAACAAGTTGCGACGTCTGCGTCGTGCGACCATGTCGTGTGCATCAATGACAGCGTAACGTTGTCTCTCTCTCTCTACGTCATTAGACTGTCGCCTGGCCGCCACGCTCTTCAATCAACAACTTCCAGAACTCGTGCGTCTCAGCAACAACCGCTTCGGCAAAGTCGCGGCCCATGCACTTGCCGTCGTAGCCGTACGCGTTCACTTGCGGGAGCTTGTAGTCGCGGAGCCAGTCGTGGATCGCGGCAATGCAGCCCGGCATGTGCGCTTCGACGTCGGCAACGTCGTTGATCATTGGCGCGTAGTGGTCCTCGACGTTGATGCAAATGACTTTCCAGTCCGTCTCGTTGTCGTCAATGAGCGCCAAGACGCCGAGGATCTTAACCTGCACGATCGAGCCAGTGCGCCACTGCTTTGTCCCAATTTCAATGACATCGATCGGGTCGTTGTCGCCGACGCACCCGGTGCCGTCGGTCTTGTGCGACGGGTCTTCCCACGTCTGCGGCATCGCGCCGTAGTTGAACATCATGTCGCCCCAGCCGTACTCGCGCAACTTGCCGTTCTTTGTGTCCTGCTTGATCGGGTTGAACGGTTCGCCAGTTGCAATTTCCATTTTCTTGCGCGTCCACTTTGGAATCTCGCAGATAAAATTCACTGTACCATTCGAATTGTACAGCGGAATGTCGTGCCACGGCGAAATCTGTTCGCGCACGCCGTTCTTGCCCGTGTAGTAGAAATTGAGGCGGAACTCAAAGCTCGGGAACGCGCCGACGGCTTCGGTTTCAATGTTGCCAATTGCAGGGTTAGCAATCCGCGCTTTTAAAAACTTAAATTTCGCTTGGTACCGCTTCATCGCTTCGGTCTGGTTGCCAGCAGCGTGGTCGTCGTTCCACCACTTGATGAACGAGTTAAAGTCGATGCAGCCGCTCGTGCTGTGCATGTGCGCAACTGCCTCCTTCGCGTCGTCGTGCGAGATCGGCTCGCCGAGCTTTGCGTGCAAGTCAATGAGGTCGTCTTCGTCAATGAAGCCGTTGCCCTGCTGGTCAAAGAGCTCAAAGATCGCACGCATGCGCTCCATCTCGCGTGGCTCAATGTTCACTTGCGTGCCATCGTCGAGCACGCTGCCGCGGCGCGTGCGCATCGCACTGATGATCTCGGTCCCGTACTTCTTCTCGGTCTGCTCGTACGACGCGAGCTCGGCCTTGAGCGTCGCGACTTCGCTCCGCAAGTCCTCGAGCTCGATACTCATGGCTTGGACGTCGACGTCGCTGTCGTCCTCTTCGCGCCACGAGTCGCGCCGGAGGAACCGCGACGACGATCCAGCACGTGGCGACGACGTTGGCGACGACGCAATTGGGCGCGTGTACGGCACGTCGGTGCCAGCCGACTTGTCGGGTGCGTTGTCGATCGCAGTCTGCATGGCCGCGAGCCAGCGCTCCTGCTCCTCGGCGGTCTCGGTGTACACGCGGAAGCACTTGTTCGACGGCGTGTAGAACTGAAAGCCATTCGGCTTGCCGTCCCACTTGTGCACGGTCATGAACGGGATCTTGCCGCGGATCGCGCCCTTTTCATAGTCGCTCTCGGTCTGGAAGTACACGATCTGGAGCGAGTCTTTGTAGATGACGCAGTACCGCTTCTTCCACAGCAGCGAGTTCGTCTCGGGCTTCTTGAAGAGCACACCGGCGATCACGATGCCGTGCGCGGCCGTGCTGTTTGCCTGCGACTGCTGCAGGAACGACGTGAACGACGCCATCGGAGCTACAGGGTCGTGGTGATTGTTAAGAAAGAGGGCTGCTACGAGCGGTGGTGGTGGTCGCAGACGATCGCGCGAGCCGAGAGGGCGATCGAGCGATTGAGCGGACGACGTGTACGAGGCGAGGCGAATCGCAGAATGACACGCCCTGTGGTGGTGGTTGCCAGCAGCGCAGGAGTCTGAGGCGAGCGACCGCCGCTCGTTCAGCAGTGGGAATGCACTCGCGAAACGCTGATTTATGCACGCGAATGCGCTAGCAGAGGGTATTGATATACAGAGGCTGTTGCAACATCAAAATCCGACGAATGAGCATGGCACAGGACTTGTCAAGCAAATATACAGGCATATGCGTTTTTGCAACTAGTGCGTGACGCGCTGATGTCATGCAACATACGACCGAATCTTTGGTTGCAAGCGGTTTTGTGCTTGCGAGCTGCAGCCACAGAGATTCGGTTTCAGGCATTTACATAGAGTAGCACATTAGTCGGATGAATAAAAATTGATTGCCCGTCATATCGGATACCATATATTTGTTGCAACCTGTGATTTTGATGTTATATGGTTTCCATACAGTAATACCTTTTCACAGCGATACACGTGCGTACAATAGCGCGACGTCATTTTGTACAGCCAAAATTGAGTGACGTGGCAACAACGGACGCTGCAGTTTGTGTGGTCCACCCTGCGAGCTCACAATTGCACGCTCACACACACGTTACGACGGCTACAACAGATCTGCCTGCCATGTGGCCAACATCCATGCATGCACCGCATGCACGAACTCTTGCATGGGCAGTGTGCAGAGTCCGCTGGCCCAAGCAACAGACTTCCTTCTCGCCGTGGCTCGCATTTGCTACCACAATAACGCCGATAATACCAGTGGGTCCACACACACGCACACACACATATGTTCTCCCTGGTTTTGACTAGACACTCTATAAGCTCGATATACAGTGCGCACGCATGACAAATACGATCATGCACGCGTGCGTGTGCAACATCTTGTCGAGCCCGAGCCACGACAGCGTTACAACGCCACACGACTGACCCTCTTCAGGCGCACAGCGCAACAAACTTGAGATAGAGCGCGTTGCGTGCCAGTCCGGTGGTTTGGTCGCACGAACCGGCTCCGCAACTAAAATCGCGCAGCAATTGCGTCGACAGACACCAGTCACTGCGTCACCGCAAAGCAGCGAGAATGACAAACCTTGGCAAGTCAACACCGGCACTCTACCTCTCGTGCAAAGCCGTCCATCGCATGATACTCCCTATCATTTCCAAGGCGCTTTCAACTACGTAAAACGTGTGCGTACTAGTACCTCAACTGTGTTGAAAGATCAGAT
>JAADWX010000246.1:0-30470 GCA_023336405.1 Globisporangium echinulatum | reverse complement strand
TTGCGTACTACTGCAACCTGCGCACAGGTGCTGCGACGTGGCACAAACCTGCATTGCTCGGTGTGCGCGACGTCGACTGGATCGACATGACAGCAGACGATGCAAAGGATGTCGATGGATCAGATAGCGCGTTGCATGGAGGTACATCAGTCGTAACAGTAGCAGCAGAGCAAGAGACGCTCGAGCGTGACAGAGTAAGCCGTGACGAAGTGGATCGACTCGATGGAGAGACAACACGTTCAGACATTGCCCACAATATCAGCGCCAGTCCGCTCTCGGTCACGCAGAGACAGCAGCGCTTTGACGACGGCGTCGCTTTCCAGCAACAGTGCGCGCAAGACAAGTTAGCGCTGCAGCACCGACATCGACGCAAGGTCGCGTGCGCGATGCAGCGCTGGGACCGCCAGGTGCTTGTGGACAAGCAGCAGCGGCGCACCGAGCGCCTCGCGCACCTCCAGACTGCCAACCAGCAGCGTCTGCAAGATCTGTACGACGGCAAAGTGGTGCGGACGCTCGCTGGAGCGTAGTATTGACAGCGACATACGCACATAACGACTCTGACTACTGCTGCTACCTACAGAAGCAAAACGTCGAGACGATCCGCGAGGCAGCAATGCGCGGACACATCGGTCGCGTGCGCGAGCTGCTCGAGAGCGGCTTTAGCGCCGACGCAGCGAGCGTGAGCTGACCTGTCGCTCCTGATGCACTGCTGTTGATGGCCAAAGCGTTGTTATCACACTCACACTCACATCGTGTGCGTGTGCTGACTGCAGGCAATGGGGCTCACGCCGCTGCTCGCTGCGTGCCAAAACGGCCAGTACGACGCCGTGAAGCTCCTGCTCGCGAGCGGCGCAGACGCCAACCACGTGCACGTCACGACTGGTCGCACAGCGCTCATGGAAGCAGCTGCGCGTGCGAACGCGAGCATCGTTAAGGAGCTGCTGCGCGCCGGTGCGTGCGCTTACGTGTTGACGCCTTCGCAGCAGTCAGCTCCATCCATCGGCGTGACTGAATTGTTCGTCAATGTGTAGGCGCGCAGCTGCACGTGCGAGACGCGCATGGCGAGAGCGCGTTCGACGGCGTCAAGGACGCGGGCATCCGCAAGGTCCTGGCAATGGCAAGCGGCGTCTGGGCGGTCGACAACGCGCCGCTCTTCCCAACCGCATTCCGTCACGCGACGCTTGCGCTCGCACTCGTGGCCAAGCGCCAGCGCGCGAGCAGCAACCGCAAAGCTGAGTCGACGCGACGCGAGGTCGTAACAGCGCGCGCAACGCTACTGCGGCAGCTCGCTGAGGCCAAGGTGCGGTACGACGCGGACGTGCGCACGGGCCAGGCGCAGATCACGGTCCTGCGGAAGCTCGAGGCGCTCGTGGCTGCTGATGCGCGCTTTGACGTCGAGCGGAGCCGCGTGCTGCAGAGCGCACAGGACGCGCTCGACTTGCTATGTAGTGCGCGCCAGCAGCGGTACCTCACAGAGTCCGTCGTGTACGCTATCCTAAGCTACTGCGGGCGCCACTGGTTCGAGGCTGAAACTGCGGCTGAGCCAGTCAATGCCGATGACGATACGCGGACGAGGCACAAGCCCCGACGACGCAAGCCAAAGCCCAAGCGCATGTGCGCTATACAGCCGACAAAGTACCGCGCACCACCCGATACGCTTCCTGCAGATCTTGTGAGCGAGTGGGACGCGTTCGAGGCCGACCTGCAGGTGCGTATGTGTGTGCGTGTGGGATGGCAAAGAGCTGTGCTGCCTGTTGCTCACGGCATGACGGCGATGTGTTGTGGTCGCGCGGGTTACTGCAGCGCCACTGCGAGCTGCTCCGCGACGTCGAGACGCACGAGCGCGCAGACGTTGCGAGTGGTGTCGCGCGCACACTCGACGGCACGAGCTGCGCGACGCTCGACGTTTGCGTCGTCGAGGCCGAGCACCTCCCGCTGCGCGACCCGCGCACAGGCGAAGCGGCAAGCGACTACGTACCGCGTACTGATTGCCCAGCCGAGCCTGCACTGTGCTCACACGTGTCGTCGTCATGTGCGCTCAGCAGATCGACGCGTTCGTGCGCGTGTGGCTTGACAGCGGCGGCGAAGCGACACAGGTGTTCGAGACCGACGTGCGTCTCGCCGACCGCTCGCCCGTGTGGGAACACAGCGCGCGGCTCACAGCCGTGTCGACGATCCACGCCGAGCTGCGCGTGCAGGTCGTCGACGCCAAGCGCGACGAGGTCGCAGGCGAAGTCGCGGTCGCGCTCCGGTCGCTTCTCGACCAAAAGGCGCACGCCGACTGGCACGTGCTGCCGCCAACGCTGCGGCAGCAGTTGCTCGAGCGAGGGGCCGCAGCGCGTCGCCACGCTGCGCGGATCCGGCTGCGGCTCCAGTTCACACACACGCGGGTATGTGTCATATGAACCTGTGTATGTGTGGCTGTTCATAAACAGCCAGCGCATTGACATCTCGAATGGCATGTGTCGTCCAGGCGATCGTGCTCACGCGCGAGCTGCAGCAGCGCCTGAAGCGTCGCGACGCGCTTGTGCAGCAACGGCGCGAGTGCATCCAGCGCGCGCTCATGGAGCGGCTCGAGCAGCTCCAGTGAGTGAGCGACTGCAAGGCAAACGACGCGACAGTTATTAGACACATCACACACAGCATGCGTGTCCTCGCATCTCCATGGAAACCATGCATCCGCCTCTATCCCATCGACTGCGTGTCTGTATTGTATGTGCCTGTGCGTACGAGAGCGACTCGAGCGCCAACCATCTTGCTCGACCTGCTTCTCTGTCTTGCGTGTCCATATAAACACACACAAACAGCATGGCAACCAACTCGCAAGCCACGCGGCTGTCCGCTTACGTGCGTACCTCCTGTAGCGGCCAACACGGTCGCTGCCTATCGTCTCGATGACCGCCTAGCGCCGCTTGCCGTACTTGTCGGCCGCCCACGCCGGCAGCTCAGGGAGCTCGACGACTTCGCTGTCACCCAACAGCTTGTACAGCGACTCGACGTACATGTGCTTGATGAGCCCTGGCGGACGCGCGAGCGCAAACGACGCGAGCGCATGCGAAACCGAGCAGCCGCGCTTCGTCACGAGGTAGTGCGCGATGAGGTAGCCCGTGCGGTTGAGGCCGTGCGTGCAGTGCACCGCGATCGTCGCGCTCGGGTCCTTGGCGACGAACGCGTCGACGATCGCGGTGAACTGCGCGACGTCCTGCGCGCGCGGCGGCGCGTTGAAGCCCTCGATCTTGAGCTTGACGTACTCGACGCCGCTGTCGCGGAACTCGGCCGCGCCGTCGTAGTACTTGAGCGTGTTCGTGAGGTCGATGACCATGCCGACGTTGTAGCCGCGCCGCTTTTGCTCTGCCAAGAACAGCTGCGGGCTCCACGCGTCGTCTGGCGTTGCGTACAGCGGCGTGTACTTGGCGTCGAGCGGGCACCGCATGGGCACGAAGCGCGAGTCGCGCACGATGTCGCCGAGCTTCGGTACATCCGCCCAGTTCTCGGGGATCCTCGCGCCCTTGCGGTTGCCAGTGCGCTGGCCGCGACTCGCGCTGCGCGTGCGCTGTGGTTTTGCGTCTTTTGGATCTGCTGAGGACGCTGCTGCTGTCAGTGGCGCGCTGTCACTTGTAGTGTCCGGCATCTCCGCGTCCTTTGCGTCAGTGAACGGCTCCTTCTTCGCTGCATCGGAACGCTTCTCGGTATCCGACTCGGTCGTCTGTGAGTGCACCGAGCCGTCGCGCGACTCGCGTGGTGTCCGACCCACGCGTTTCTGCTGCTCTTTGAGCTCGCGCCGCTGTCGCTCCTTTCGACCGCCGCGGCGGCCACGGCGACGTGCAGGTCGACCTGCAGACCGGTCACGCGAGGGTTCGCGCCGTTGGCGGTCCCAGCTGCGGTCGCGGACGTCTCGGCGGTGGTAACCGCGGACGTCGCGGCTGCGGCTACGACTGCGACCGCGGTCGTCACGTTCCCGCGACCAAGAGCGACGAAATGAACGGTAACGTGAGCGACTACGCGATCGTGACACTGGCCGCCGTCCGCTGCCAAACCGGTCGCGACTGAAACTGCGGCTGCGATGGCGAAAGTAATGGCCGCGGTGGCTGTGTCGGTCCTCGCTGCGACTGCGGCGCGAGAAACTGCGACCGTTGCTGCGGCTCCGGCTGCCTCGACGACGATGTGACCGCACGCCGCGAGGACCGCGGGGACGCGACCTCGACCTCGAGCGCGACGCAGAGCGGCGGCGGCGGTCCATGGCTCAAGAGCTACCCGCAAGTGTGTGTGCAGGCTTTGTTGTTGCTTTTGTGGCGTTTGTTTGGCGCGCACACAGGTAATGGATGGTGTGCGATTTGCGTGGTGTGTACCGAGTTCGAGAGGGAATCATTCATGTTTAAATTTGTATTGAGTGTGGGTCACATCAGTTTCGCGTCCACCACATTACGTATTTGATTGACATCATGCAATGTGCAAGTTGACGCAGCATTGCAGCAGTCGCATCAAAGCGCACACTTCACTTCGCGTTGTCTGCTACTCGCTGCCTCGCAGACGCACACGGGACCGACATGAACACCCAAAAGCTGCGTGTGCTGTGTCTGCACGGCTGGCGCACGAACGCCAAGATCCTCAAGATGCAAACCGAAGGGCTGCGCAACGCATTCGAGCCGCACAGTGCCGAGTTCTTCTACATCGACGCGCCGTTCCTCGCGACTGGCCCTGCGCAGGAGGTCGTGCGTACGTTCTACGAGAAAGAGGCGCCGTTCTTTCAGTGGTGGGACGCACTTCGGCGTGACACTGGCGCCTCTAACGACTCGCGCGTCGATAACAATGGCGACAGCGCTGCAGCGCGACCCGTGTACAGCTACGATGGGCTCGAGCACACGCTCGACTACCTGCTTGGGCAGATCCACCAGCTCGGCCCGATCGACGTGCTGCTCGGGTTCTCGCAGGGCGCGGCGCTCGCGACGATCATGACCGCGCACTACAGTAAAACGTACGGCACGCCGCCGCCGTGGCGCATGTGTGTGCTCGTCGCGGGCTTTGAGCCGCGCGCGGTCGAGACCAAGCACTTGCTCGACGACGCGTGCGGCAATCGCATCCAACTGGCGATTCCGTCGATCCACGTGATCGGCAAGGCCGACACGATGGCGGCACAGTCCGAGAAACTCTTTGAGCGCTATGGCGGCGCGGACGCAGGCCAACGCAAGCTCAAATTTGAGCACGACGAGGGCCACAAGTTCCCGACACCGAGTCGCTACCAGACGCTCTACGCTGACATTGCGCGTGCGATGCGCGAGTTGGCTGGTGTGCAGCCGCTGCGCTTGTGAATGGCACCGATGACTGACTGCGTGGGTGTATGTGCATCTGTCAATCTGTCTGTCTGTTTGTCGGATGGGGGTCAGGCGTCTGACTGCCGTGATGTCCACCATGGTCCAGCCTACTGCTTACTACCTGTCTACCTGCGACTGTGTCTATCTATCCAGCCATTGTACAGGCGCTAGCTAGTAGTGCTGCTGCAGTTCCCGCAGCGCTGCGAGGCTCTTCTTGGCCGCCTGCAGGTCCGTCTCGGCCTGCGTGAGTCGCTGCTCGTCCTGCGCACGCACGGCGTCCGGTACTTTTGTTGCGTACTGCGGGTCGCTGCGGCGACTCGTGAGCGCCTCACGCGCTTTGCGGCTCTTGGCGGCGCGCTTCTCGAGACGCGCGATTTCGGTCTGTACACGCTGCGACGTCTCGGCGTCCTGCGGCACCTCCATCACGACTGTGTAGCCACCACAGTGAGACGACTCGGTCAGCGTCGGCAGCAGACAGTCGGCAGTCAATATGACACGCGCACGCACCTCGACAGGACTCGGAGACCGAGTGCGTGAGCACTGCTGGCCCTGCTGCCTCGACGCTTAACGAACTGTCACGCTCCAGCGACGCACGCACACGTACGCGGCTCTGGCCCTCGATGTCGTGTAGCGCCTGCTGCACTTCAGCGAGCACATGTGCGTCGGAGCAGACGATCTCGACGTGCGCGTCGCTGCAGTCACCGCATACGAACGGTGATGAGAGGGTCAGACAACAGGCGTCAGTCATCAGGCGTCTCATACTGACTGACAGACAGACGCACCTGCTATTCGAAGCGCTCGGTGCGAGCACTTTCACTGTGTGCTTGAGCGACCGAATGCCGTGGATCACGTCGAGCACGAGCTACGGCAGAGCAGTCGAGCGCACAACAGCGTCAGCAGCCACCAGTTTCCCATTGCATGACAAACAGGCACAGACGCACCAGCATCGCGCGCTCGGCCTCGTCGTCGACCCACGCGCGCACGTCATGCTCCTCTGGGTACGAGGCAAACAAGATCGACGTGTCGACGAGCGGTGCGGCGTCCGGTGCGCGGAGCGGGTTGCTCTCGCGGATGCGCTGCCTAAGATGTCGTCAGGATGCACATCAGTCAGTCAGCCAACAGCCATACAGCAGTATAGTACAAAGCAGCACGCACCAGAGCTCTTCGGTCACGAACGGAATGAACGGATGCAGCAGCCGCATCGACAGGTCGAGACACTCGAACAGTGTCGCTTGTGCGCTCAGCTGCCGCATGCGCTGCTCGTCCGCTGAGCCAAACGCCGCGGTCGCGTCGACTCTGTTGCCATACAGCACGGGCTTGCTGAACTCGATGTAGACGTCGCAGAGGTCCTGCACGAAGAAGCGCTGCATAGCCGCGACGCTCGTTGCGAGGTGGTTCGACGCAAGACCGCGGTTCACTGTGAGCACGGTGTGCGCCTGTGTAGCACGCAGCAAGTCGATCGATCAGTCCATCGGTCAGTCCATTGGCACCGCAAAGCGACGTACGAGGCGGCTCAAGATCCAGCGGTCGGCGAGGCCCATGCTGGGCTGGAGCGCTGCGAGGTCGTGCACATGCGGCGCGTCGACATCTACAGACTGCGGCGCGGCCGTGAGTAGCGGTAGCGCGTAGCGCACGGCGTTCCAGATCTTGTTGCAAAAGTGCCGGTACGACACGACGCGCTGGACGTCCATGTTGATCTGTCGACCTGTGTGCGTGTTAGGTTCATCCATCCATCACACACACGACAACAGACGTGTGAGCACTGCGCTGGGTCTATGAGCCAGTTCAACGCAGGACGCACCCTGCTGCAGGTACGACGCAAGCGTGAAGCGCAGCGCGTCGGTGCCGCACGTCGGGATGCCCTGCGGGAACTCGCGTCGCAGCTCCTTCTCGGCCTTCTGCAGCTCACGCGGCGCGACGTTGCCGGTCTGTTGGAAGGTAGCGACAGTGTGTGAGCACCTGCAGTCGCCACATACATACAACGCACACGAGTCACACAGAGACGTACTGCGAGGTCGGCGAGGAGCTGCTCGAGCGTGATGCCGTCGATGACATGGAGCGGGTCGATGACGTTCCCGAGGCTCTTGGACATCTTACGGCCGGCGCGGTCGCGCACCATCGGGTGGAGCAAGACCTTGCGGAACGGTATCTCGCCAGAGAACTTCTCAAGTATATGTGTGTACGTGTGTGTGTGAGCGAGTCTATTCGGTCGCACAGCCATACATACAGTCATACACAGACACACCTCTTCGCACAGCATCGCCATGCGCGCGACCCAGAAGAAGAGGATGTCCGAGCCCGTCTCGAGGACGTCGAGCGGGTACTTGGTAGCCAGTTCCGACGCGACGCGACTGTCCTGCTCGTGGTTCGGCCAGCCCTGTCCACAAAGCATGCTGCACGTCAGCCCCTCCGACAAACTCGGTCCAACAGCTCAATAGACCAACAGACAGATCGACGTACGAACGCCGAGAGCGGCAGGAGCGCCGAGCTGAACCACGTGTCGAGCACGTCGGCGTCCTGTTCGAGGTCGCTGTCAACAAGCGACGTGCCGAGTGCCGCTTCGGCTTGTGCGCGTGCGTCGGCGAGCGTTCGCGCGACAAACCACTGGTCCGCAACACTGCTATTGCTGTCGTCATCACGGCGCTTGACGCGGTACGCCGGCACGCGGTGGCCCCACCAGAGCTGCCGACTCACGCACCAGTCCTGGACGTGGTCGAGAAAGTAGAACCACGTGTGTGCGTGACTCGCTGGCTCAATCGCCATTGCGCCAGACCGGACGTTTGCAGCCGCGCGCTCGGCCATGTGCGTGCAATCGACGAACCACTGCGGCATGAGCAGCGGCTCAATCACGGTACCCGAGCGCGAGCAGAGCGCGAGCGATGTCGCGTGGTCGCGCTTGCCCACGTACAGCCCACGTTGCGCGAGGTCGTCGACGACCTGAACGCGCGCGTCAAAGCGGTCAAGGCCGCGGAACGGCGTTGGGACCGCCGGGCCACAGAGGCGGCCGTCTCGGTCGATCACTTCGGTCTCGGGCAGCGCATGGCGCTGGCCGCACTCAAAGTCCTTGGCGTCGTGCGCGGGCGTCACCTTCACGACACCTACTCGCCATGCAAGCACATAGTCACATAGAGGCCGTGAGTGTAGGTGCGTCAGACCCATCAAGTCCTAGAACCCATATGAACGCACCGGTGCCGAGCTCCATGTTGACGAGAGTACTGTCCGTGACGATCGGCATCGACGCCTGGGAGAACGGATGGCGCACGTGCGCGTTGTGGAGGTGCAAGTAGCGCGCGTCGTCGGGATGGACTGCGAGTGCGACGTCGCCAAAGATCGTCTCGGGTCGCGTCGTGTCGACTTCGAGGACTTCGTCCGAGCCAACAACCTGCGGCGTGCGCACGACGGCAGTAGCAGTAGCAATGGAGGTTAGCACACGTCAGTCCAGACGATGGTGAGTCTACAGCAGCAAAGACTGTTAGTAGTCGCACCTCGTAGCGAACGCGGTGCATGACACCAAACTCGACCGGCTCCGAGCGTCCTGGCAGCTGCTTGAGCGTCGCGCCGTCGAGCTGCTCGGTGTCAACTTCAATGTCCGAGATTGCGGTCTGGAGCGTCGGGCACCTGTGACCGTAACACGCGCATGCGTGTCAGGACCATCACTCACAGACAGAGACACTCCGAGACATGTACGACAGCAGACGCACCAGTTGACCATACGGCGGCGGCGGTAGATGAGGCCGCGGTCGTGCAGCTCGACGAACGCGTTCACGACCGCCGTCGACCTGCATCACCATACAACGTCACATACAGCCACACAGCACGTCAGCACATCAGCAGCTACGAGCGAGCCATCTCAGTAGGTTCGCACTGCGCACCGCGTGTCGTCGAGCGTAAAGTACGCAGCGTCTTTGTCGACGATCGCGCCAATGTGGTCGAGCTGGTGCATGATGCGGCCGCCGTACTGGTCGTTCCACTGCCAGATCGCATCGACGAACGCGTCGCGGCCAAGGTCGTGCTTGGACACGCCCTGCTCTTTCAGCAGCTTGCGCTCGACGACGCTCTGCATAGACAGTAACAGCAGTCGGTCATCATGAGACTACCACTAGAACATACAAGTAGCTGGCTGCCTACAGCCGACGTACCTGCGTTGCGATGCCTGCGTGGTCGAGGCCTGGGATCCAGTGCACAGCAAAGCCGCGCATGCGGTGCCAGCGTGCGAGCGCGTCCTGGATCGTGATCGTCAGCGCGTGGCCAATGTGCAGCGCGCCGGTCACGTTTGGCGGCGGCAAGATCATGCGGAACGCCTTGTCCGGCACGCTCGCCTCGGACTGGCGCTTGATCGCGTCCTGCCAGTACGCTTGCCAGCCCTGTTCGACTGTCGTCGGGTCGTACGTGCTCGCGAGTGGCTCGTGCTTAGCGCGCACACGCAGCTCGTGCGGTAGCGGCACGTGCGGTAGTGTTGCAGTTGACGACGACGCAGCACGTGCGCTATTGCTGCCGGCAAGATGCGCAAAGAGCGCTGCACGTGGTTGGTGCCGCTGCTGATGCTGTAGCACGTGATGGTGCTGGAAGACGCTCCGCTGCGCGCGAACCGAGCGCTGCGCGAGCCGCAGCATCGTGTCCCTCTGCTCTCTCTCGTAGTTGATGCAAGCACGAGCGTGTGTGGCCGCAAGCGATTTGTTGTGGCGCTTGAGACTCAAATGGAATCCAACTTTCGCATATGTGACCTGCGCAATGTATGGATAATGCGCAATTTGCTCTGTCTTGCGCACTGTATGCGACGCGATGCCACTCATCGTCGAAATCGCAACAGTCAAGACTCCGACACAACGACTCGCAAGTCGATGATGCTATCCCAGCGCTGCAGTCGCGCACTGCTCCTGCCGCTGCGGCGGCAACTCTGTACGACAGCGACGACGGCCGCAGCTGCCACCTCCACAGCCAGCTCGTCATCTGCAGTAGCGCGGTCGCTTCGCGACGTTGCGCGTGCAACAGGCAGCAGTGCCGTACGCGAACTGCTGCTCGCTGGCTCGCAGGACCTCGTGTGCAAGAACATGATGTGCGAGCACCTCGGCGAGTCGTGCGCGTGCAAGCTCTCGCTCGTGCTCGAGCGGCTGCCACAGCTGCAGTCAATGGATTTGTCACGCAACGCGCTGCGGTTCCTGCCCGAGTCGGCGTTCGCGCTCACGCAGCTCACGCAGTTCGACGTCTCGCACAATCAGCTCACAGAGCTGTCGCCACGCATCGCCGAGCTGCAGCAGCTCGAGGTGCTCGACGTGCGCAGCAACCTCCTCACACAGCTACCTACTGACGCGCTACTGGCACTGCCCAAGCTGCGCGAAGTCCGCGTCGCCGGCAACCCACTCGCAAACAACACGACAGCACTACCAGCAGCCCTGCGCGCCAAGGTCATCACGACCGAGTCGTGCTAGTTACCACTACAGTCATATACATAAGCGAATCCACTCGATACGTGATGTCTGTTTGTCTGTCTGTCTGTTTGTATCTCAGCCTCTTAGTCTGTCAATCTCACCCTTCGTAGCTCCTCTCGCAACCTACAGCCGTGGCAGCACGACACTACTGCGGTCGCTATCGCTAAAGAGCTTGCTATTCCGCTGCGACTCCTTCTTGCGCAAGCTCGCGTCAGAGGCTCGCGTGGCGTTCGACGGACTGTCCTGCAGCAGCAGCGCTTTGCTGTTCTTGTGTGAACTGGTCACACCACTCGTACCATTCGTACCAGAACTACCAGTGCCAGAGCCACTAGTACCACCCGCGATGTTGTTGCTCTTGGAGCTGCGGCGATCGGTCGCAAACGCGCTGATGCTGCGGCCGTAGCTGCCGGCACGGACGATCGCACCGCGTGGTCCGCTGCTCTGCTTCTTCTTGACTGGCGACGGCGCGCGCACTTCGTCCATGTCGTCGTCGTCGTCGTCGCTGTCGGATTGAGACGCTGTGGCGTCCTGGCCACTACCACCCACAGCAAAAGCGATTGCGTCGGCGAGGCGCTCGCTCTCACGTGTAGTGACAGCAGGCAGCAGCTTTGGGTCGACGCGCTGGACGCGGCACTTGTCGGCATGGACGCGCATCGTCACGAACGCGCCGACGAGTCGGTCCTGGACCGCAACGCCCGTCGCTGGAGCCGTTGGCGTTAGCAGCGACAGGAACGTCTGCGGCTCGGGCGGCACGAACCGCGCGTCGTCGACAGCTGCGTTGTGGACGGTCCAGGACACGGGCAGCGGCGCAACGAGCCGCAGTGACGAGTCGCCGCTAAAGAAGTGCCAGGTGGCTGGTCGGAGCGGCGGCAAGTTCGCTGGCAGCGCTGCAGCGAGCCGGTCGACGCGCTGGATGCTCGCAGGGTCGAGGTCGATCATCGCGAGCAGTGCCGTCACGAGGCCGTCATCGAGAGCGTCCGGTGGCTGTTGAGCGTCGCTTGTGCCGCTGGTGGATTCGTCACGGTCGGTCTGGATGTGCTTGATGTGTGCGAGCGCAATCGCACACACTGGCGCCATGTCAGTTCCACTCACGCTTGCAAGTCGAATGAGCACCCGGACGACACCCGCAGCGACGAGCGCATCGAGCGACGCAGTGGCGACCTGGCACGCAGCCGTGACGTTGTAGAGCAAGAGCACGGCGTGCTTGCACGTCTCGCCGTTTGCTGTCGCAGTTGTGACGGCGTGGACGATCGGCAGGAGCCGCGTGTCGGCACTCAGCGCCGCAACGCACGCGCCTGACGTCGAGAGCGACCGCAGGATGATCGTACACCGCTCGCCAAGTTCCGGCGTTACGACAGGCGCGTCTGTCATGTCGACGGTTGCGTCAGTAGCGTCGTCGGTGATTGCAATTGTCTCTGGCGGCAGCACGGCGCTCGCAAGCACGTCGATTGCACCGTCAGTCAGCACGACGAGCGCTGCGCCGTCGCTTCGCGCGAGCTGCCCGAGCGCAAAGACAGCGTGAAGCATCGTCGCTGCGTCGCAGTGCGGCGCGAGCGCACGCAGCACGCGGACCGCGCCATTCGCAGCGAGGTCGCTCATGTAATCGCTACCAACACTGTCGTCTTCACATAAGACAGCGACGAGCTGCACGCAGATCGTGACGAGCGGAGCAGCAAGCGGTCGACGCGCGTGTGCGAGCGTGAGCACATCAAACAGCGCGCGCGAACGTAGCGCGTGGCGGCCGCTCGCGTCGGCTGCGAGGTTGTAAAGCGTCTGCGCGCACGCGAGCAGCACACTGTCGTCGGTCGCTGCACCAAAGAGCGTGACGAGCGGTGCGACCGCCTTGGCGTCGTCGATCAGACGCACATGCAGCGACGGCACACACGCGATGTTGCAGAGCGCGTGGAGCGCGAGCACGTGCTGCGGCGCGTCGTCAGCGTCGACCATGCGCACGAGCACGTTGAGCAGTCCAGCAGTCGCGACGATCGCTTCGCAGCTGCTGCGGTGGGCCGAGAGCGCGCAGAGCACGGCTGCGCACGCCCGCAACGTCGGCGGGTCGTTGTGTTCAGCGAGCGCGAGTGTCGCAGCGAGTGCGCCGCTGTCGACGAGCCGCAGCGCGGTCTCGGGCTTGGACGTTGCGAGGTTCATGAGACACGTTGCGAGGCGTCGATGGAGGTCCTGGCTGCTGCACGCAAGCTCACAGAGCTTTGCGATCACTTGTGCGACGTTGAGCTCCAGGAGCACGTCGCGCATTGTCGCGTCACACGACAGGTTGTAGAGCGCAGCGACGCACAAGCCGCGGATTTCGACGCTCTCGAGTCGCGCGAGTTTGACGAGCGCGTACAGCACACCATCTTTGATGTGACCCGCGCGCGCGTCGTCGTGCGTGAGGAGGTTGTAGAGCGCGCGTGCGCAGATCTCTTTCGTCGACTCGCTGTTGATGCGCAGCAAGGCGTTCACGATGAAGTCGGGCACTGTCCCGTCGCGCCAGATGTGGCGACTCGCAGGTGCCGCGCGGCGCTCGGTCGCCAAGTTGCAGAGCGCAACGGCGCTGTAGATCTGGATGTCGTCAATGCCGCAGCGCATCAAGAGCGTCAGCGCCGGGTACAGTTCGCTGCACTTGGCGAGCGCTGGGCGCGACGTCGCCGCCGATGCGAGCTTGGCGAACGCAAGCGCGCACGTGCGCGGGATTGGCGCGTGCGGCGACGCCGAGAGATCAATGAGCATCGCGAGCACGGGCGTCCGGTCGAGCGCGTCGGCTGCGAGGTTACAGCACGCAGTCGCACAGCACTGCAGCGCGTCCGTGCTGCTCGCACTCATGAGCTTGCGCACGAGCCGCACGACGCCGTCGTCGACCATGCGCGCGCGTGCGTCGGCGTCAAACGACAGATTCGCAACGACCGCCGCGCACTGCCGGAGCTGCTCGTCGTTCCGGACCGGCCGCTGAAAGAGCTGCACGAGCGTCGCGACGACGTCGACGCGGAGCAGCGCTTTGCGGCTCTCGATGCCGCCGAACGACAGGTTGTACAGACACGCAAGCGCGCTTTCTTGGCTGCGGTCGAGCACGATTGGCGTCTTGTCGTTTGCCCCAACAACATCGTCAACTGCCGGTTCGACCGTGTTCGCAGCTGTGACAACGAGGCGTCGACAGAGCCGTGCGATCGCGCGCACGACGTCGTCCTTGAGCAAGAACGCGTGAAGCGCAACGTCGCTCGACAGCGTGCTCAGGGCGTGGGCACCGAGCGCGCGGACACTGTCGTGGGGTGCGGTCGTTGCGAGGCGCGCAAACACAGTCGGAGCGTTACGCTGCATGAGCTCAGCGCACGTCACAGGGTTGCCGACGAGGCGGCAGAGCGAGACGACCGCAAACTGCTGCGTGCGTGTGGTGGCAGCTGCATCGGTAAGGAAGTGGAGCAGCAGCGCCGCGACGCCACCGCGGCCGACGAGCTGCCGACTCTCGGCCGTCGCCGACAGGTTCGCGAGACTGAGTGCAATGCTCTCCTGTACACTCGGCGAGGCGCGCGCTCCCAAGTCAACGAGCTGCACGGCTGCGTCACTGTGCGCGAGCGTTTTGAGTGCCGCGCCGTGCATCGACAAATTTGCGAGCGTGAACGCGCAGCGCTCGAGCACATCGTCGTCGTCGATCTTGAGCAGGTCCTCGAGGCTCTCGAGCACGCGCGCGTGGCTGAGCGCTTCGAGGTTCGCAGTGCAGCCGGAAAAGTTGGCGAGCGCCGTCGCGACGTCGAGCTGAACTGGAACGCTAACGTCAGTTACGCTGTTCGGCTGCGTCAGTTCGCGCACGCTGTCGAGGATGCCGTCGTCGACGACCTTCGTCCGCGGTCCAGCAAGGAGCGACAAGTTACACATCGCTGCAGCCGCAAACGCAGCGCTCGTCGGGTCGTTGCGGCTCGCGAGGCGCACGACCGCGTGCACGACGCTCTCAGCAACAGCTGCGCCCGACGTCGATGCAATGTTGATGAGCGCCTTGACGCACGCCTCCTTCGTCGCGTCATCAGGCGCGTTGAGCATCGAGATGATCGCCGAGACGCAGCCCTCGTGCACGAGTCGCTGTTGCCCCGTGTGGTCGTACGACAGGCGACAGAGCGCAAGCGACGTGTTGCGCCGGATCTCTTCGTGCTGCGCTTTTGCGAGTTCGAGCAGCGCGAGCAGCACGCCGTCGTCGAGCAGGCGCGCGCTCAGCGTTGCGTCAAACGTGAGGTTCAAGATTGCAGCAGCGCAGAGCTTCTTGACGTCGAGGTCGTCGACGACGCTCAAGCGGCTGAGCGCGAGCATGCAGCCCTCCGTGACCATCTGCCGCTCGTGCCCGACGTCGGCCGAGTACTAGCGAGTGTGTCACGTCGGTACCCCGTCAGTCACAGAGTCGTAGAGCTACAGAGACTTAGCATCTTATAGCGAGACGTCGGACAGACAGACGTACGTGGTAGATGCTAAACGCGCACTCTTGCTTGAGCCGCACTTCACGCAACTGCGCGCTGCCGACGTCGAGCTCGTCGTGGCTCGCGGCGTGGACGTCCTGAGCATCGGCCGCTGCGTCAGTAGCCGCGAGGTCACTCGCGCTGTTGCTGCGCGTGTCGGGCGCCGCGTCAGTCGCAGCGACGCCAGGCTTTTGGAAGCGCGAGAGGTAGATCATGCCGTCCTCGTAGTCTCCGCGCTGGCTGAACAGATCGCCGCTGTACTCGCTAAAGATGTGCTCGCGCTTCGGGCCGCTACCGCTAATAGCGCTTGGACTGCCGCGCGCGTGCACGAGGATCGACTTGGACCGCGGCGACTCGACTGCGCCACTCGACGTGACGGACGACGCTTTGCGCGCTGGCGCAGTCGGTGCGATCGGCACCACGCCACCTACGTGCGACTGCTGCGTCGGTGCATTGTTTGTCTGGGCTGCTATCGCGCCATTGCCAACCGAGCCAACGCCCAAGCCAACGCCTTCGTCGCGCGCTTCCTGTGGGATGATCTTCGTGTTGATGTGCCGATAGAGCGTGCGCACGAGATCGTCCTTGGTCGTGTGCGTCTTCCAAAAGTTGCGCTGCCGATGGAGCTTCCAGTGCTTGACGAGCTCCTTGAGCTCCTCAAAGCGGATCGGCGCGGCCGCGGGGTCGCGCTGTCGTGGGAACAGCGCAAAGCGCGTGAGGTACTCGCGTAGGACTTCGAGCTCCTTATCGCGCTCGAGCTCCTCGAGTAGGTCATTCGTGTGCCGTGCGTTCTGCGACAGTCGGTGGCTCATGCTGCAGCTGTGTGTGTGTGTATGTACGAGCTGCTGCTGCTGGACAGAGAGACTCGCGATCACTTGCCTGACCACTCGGTCGCTCCCATGCGCGCGCTCGCAACAACGCGTCGAGTGTGAAGTCGCCCAGACGCCCATACGAGTCCCACACCCGTCCGTTTCGCGATGGCGCTATCAATAGACTTCGGTAGTAGCAACTAGTAATAGACTGCATTGCCATCTCAGGACACAGCAGTTGGTCGGCTGGAAGCACGGAAGACGCATTCTCCGAGGCAGCTGCTCTGGATCAGCGCTGCAATGGCGCTCAAGAGCTATCACCAGGAGACGCTCAATGGTGCGTCTCTGTGTGTCTGAGTGTGTGTATATGTGGTTGTACGTACGTGTGTCTACGAGTACGCTCGACTGGTCGCGACTGACGCATGCGTCTTGTGCTGCTGCAGACAACTGGTACGAAGAGCGCGCGGCGCCGCTGAACGGCGTGCTACCGTACGACGGACCGGTGCGTGCATGTGTACTTGTGTTGCATGGCTCGTGCGTTGGACGATGTGATGCGATGCGCTGACGCTGCGTCTTCACGCACTTACCCTGACGCTGGTCGGGACGCAGAACGAGTACGCGACGACTGCAGGCACCGACTTCAACGGAGCGCGCTCGACGCCACAGGTACCGGCCGTCTGCATCTATCTGTGACGTGCTGCCATAGAGCGATCAAAGCCGCTGACGATCATCGTGACTGCTTTGCACATACATACACATACACACATACACGTCGTATAGCGACACCGACCGCGCATGATCAGCGAGCACAACCTCGCGCAGGCGATGAGTCTCACGGCAGGAGCGACAGACCGCGGTTTTCGGACGTCACTGCCGCAGCCCGACGCCGAGGCGCAGCGTCGCTACCTCGACTCGACGCACCGCACGGCGTTTGTCAACCACTTTGCACCGCCTGGCAGCAGCGCAACTTCGCACTGCATTGGCGCGTCAGCACTTGCGCTCGTACCGGCAGGTGGCGCTGGCGGCCGCAACGTCGAACGCGGCAAAGCTGCGTCCGGCGCCATGGGCGAAGTCTTCCGCACGAGCGCCGAACCGCAGCGCGACACACAGGCGCAGCGCTCGTGGCTGTACTCGACCGACCCGATGATCGTTGCAATGCACGCCAAGGCTGCAAGTGCAGAGGCATCGCCTGCCGACACGAGCAGCAATAGCAACAGCACGACCACCAACCAGCCAGCGACGCACTTTCGCCGCCAGAGCACGTCGATCACGACGATCCCGCTGAGCCACCGCGGAGTCTTTGCCGACGATTGAGTCCGCGCTGCGAGTGTGTTCATTCATAGTGCTTTACGACTCGCAACATGCACACATGCCAGCGCTTCCTACCGACCACTTGCTCTTGCTCTTGTTATTGTCGCCTCTGCTGCCTGTGCTGACGAGGTGCTCACATGAACACCATGCGGTAGCACTCCTGTACGCCCGCACAGTCAAATACGTCAGTCCCCACACGTCACAGATTATGCTCACACGTCACAGATTGCATCATATGCAGACGCACCATAAACTCGTCCTGCGTCATACTCAGGAGGTCGTCGTCGTCGACCGAGACGAGGCGCTTCGACGCGCCATTGACTTTGACTTCAACGTCGTCCGCGCCGTGTTCGTCGTCGTCACACCACTCCCACTCAATGTCCTCGAGCTCTTCGTCGTCGGCTGCGTCGCCGTTCATCTCGGCGTCCCAGCCCTGCTTGTCGACGCGCACTTCGACCTCCTCGTTCGCGTCGTCGTGCTCGCCGTTGTACCGCTCGAGCTCGGCCATGTACGCTTTCCGAAACGCCTCTTGTCGCTGCTCTTCGGTCATGCCCGTGTCGTGCAGGTCCGCGAGGCTCTCGAGGCCGCTCGGCCGCAGCGCGTCCTGCTCGTCGGCCGCTGCTGCTGCTGCTGCGGCTGCTGCCTGCAGGTGCTTTGCAGCCATGTGTCCGCTGATCGAGCTGCCGAGGAGGAACTCGGGCAGTGCGCGCGGCGCTTTTGCCGGTCGGTCCGACACGTCGTCTTCCTGTGTGAAGCAAACGGGTCGGCCATCGCAAGCGTCAGTCGTCACACACACACGCACAGGTGGACTGTAGGACGCAAGCCACACGCACCGCTTTGCGCTTGCCGTCAAGTAGGTACTCGTCCTCGGCCTGGTCGTTCCCCGCAATGTCGACAATAATCTCTTGGTCCTAGCGTCCCATACAACAGACAACCGATCTGTCAGTAGTCAGCACGCACAGCAGACCGACGAACAGTCAAGCGACTGACCTGCGCGCCGTACGGGTACAGGTACGACTGCGTGTTCTTCGCGTCATTTCCGCGGTTGCCGTTCTGTCCCGCGTTGTTGCCGCCGCCACCGGCGCCGCCCGGTCGTCCCGCACCAGCGGTCGCGCGCACGCTGTTGCCGCCAATGCCTGCTGCGCGATTGTCACTCGGGAGGTTGCTGCTCCGAGCCATTGCCGCAGACAATAGACACAGCAAGAGATAGCGCATGGCGCATGATCGTCAGCGAGGAGTCGAGACAACAGCGATCGAAGACAACAGCGATCGAGGACAACAGCGGCAAGCGACGCACTTGGGCAGCACGTGGCCGTCTTTGACGTAGTCGCCAATGCGTCGCAGCACTTCGTAGATGCCTTCGTGCATGCTGCTCTGCTTGTTCATCTGGTCTTTGAACTGCATGTGTGTACGTGTTTGAGTGCGTACACATACATCCACTCATAGAAACACGTGCACACATACATCCACTCGTATACATAAGACATACTTTGCGCTGGAGGTTCTGGATCTTGACGAGCCGATCGTTGTTGTCGCACTCGAGCAGCGGCTCGTTGCAGTGGCCGCAGCGGAACTGGAACTGCCCCGGCATCAGCAGCAGCTGGACCTCGAGCGCTGTGTACTCGCGGCCGCAGTCTGGGTCCTTGCACTGGTACGTCTGGCGCTCGATCTCGAGCTGCTCGCTGTCTTTCAGGTGCTCGTGCATGACGTACAGGCGGTACTGCACGACGTCCACAAAGTACTTGTAGTCGATGTACCTGCGAGTGCTGTGAGAGGTGGCTGGCCATACACATACACATACAGCCATGCAAACACATACACACATACACGCACCAGTACGACGTGGAGGAGCTGCCGCCAACGCGCTTGTCGTTCAGCACCTCTCTGGTACGATCATCATCCGTTGTCACATACGAGACATAGACACAGGCACATACATGGCGTAGGTGAGAAAACGCAGTAGCAATGCAGAAAGAGATGAAGCGCTGACGTACTCGCAGACGAGGTGGTCCTGGTGCAGCTCGTTCATGATCTTGCGCACTTGGCGCGTCTGGAGGTTCACGGCGTTGCCCATCTCGTCGTCCTGTTGGCCGCAATGCACGTGTGTGTGTGCGTGAGATCAGAGGCGCTGTGTATGTACACACACATGTACACATGCACAATACAGGCAGACACACGCATGACCACGCACCTTCATGAACTTTTCGCGGATGAGCGCGCGCAGCACGACGACATGCTCGTCCGAGTAGAACGCCCTATGTTGGCACGGTACCAAGCATGTGTAGAGAGGCAGTGAGCAGTCGAGTAGCGTGCACCTCGGATCGTCTGCACGTGTGTGTGTGGGCTAGTGCGTGCGCAGACGTACTGTCCGACGAGGTTCACGAGCTTCTCAACGAGTCCTGCCATCGCTCGAATGTGCTCGGAGCCAGACTGACAAACCAAACACGATCGAGCGATCGGTAAGACTATCTTTCTCATATGTGATATGGTAGTTGTATGTGAGTAGGGAATGCCAGAAACGACCTAGAACAGCCAAAACGAGTGTGTTTTCGCAGCGGATGTCTACATCCGAGGAGCGCGCTCGTTACTCATAGGTCGCTTGATATGCGCGACGACAGCCAGCGCAGCTATCGCGACTACGTTTTCGAAAGCTCCATTGCTCGGGCGGATGCATGCGTCTGCGTGTGTGTGTGTATGTGCACGCAGTGACAGCGCAGGACACAAAACGAGTGGAACAACCGAGAGCGACGCAGATCGCACGAGCAAGGGCGTGTTGCTACTGCACACAGAAGGCGCGAACGAGAAGGGAGCGAGCGTCTGCACACACACGCACACAGATGGCACCAAGTCCTTCCTACTACTCGTCAGTGGCATCCGCGAGCAGCTTGGCGTGCGTCTCGTAGAGCCCTTTGAAGTACTTGACAGTCTTGACGCGCAGTTCGGCCGTTGCGTCCTCGTCGCACACTGCAGCCACACATATTCGCACACGCACGTGTCCATGTGAGCGCATGTCGACAACCGGTCAACAGATCACCAACATTGCATCAGCGCCGCACCGATGCAGGCGTTTGGGTGCTGCTGGATCATCGAGACGGTCCACATATGGTTCACGCCCTCTTCGACGACCTTGTAGAGCGCATAGGCCTTTGCGAGGCCTGTGATGATCACGAGCACCTCGCGTGCGTCCATGACCGTACCGACGCCGACTGTGAGCGCCATCTTGGGCACCTGCGTGACGTCGTCGCTAAAGAACCGCGAGTTCGCGACGACCGTGTCGTATGCGAGCGTCTTGACGCGCGTGCGCGACGCGAGCGACGAGCCCGGCTCGTTGAATGCAATGTGGCCGTCCGGTCCAATGCCGCCGAGGAACAGCTCAATGCCGCCAGCAGCGCGGATCTGCCGCTCATACTACACGTGTGTCAATGCGTCAATGCATGTGTATGCGTCAAGACGAGCAAGCCTAAGCAGTCACATGCATGCACGCACCTCTTCGCACTCCTTTGTGAGATCCGGGGCGTTGCCGTCGAGGATGTGGACGTTCTCGCGACTGCATGAGTGCGTATGTGCATGCGTGTATGTAAGGGCGATGTCTGTACATCCACTGCCATGGACGCATGGATGAATCGATGGCTAAACGCACCGAATGTCGACGTGCTGGAAGAGGTGCGTCCACATGAACGCGTGGTAGCTCTCGGGGTGCGATTCGGGCAGCCCGACGTACTCGTCCATGTTGAACGTCACGACGTGCTCAAAGCTGAGCGTACCGGCGCGATGGAACTCGATGAGCTTGGCGTACGTGAGCAGCGGCGAGCTGCCGGTCGGCAGGCCGAGCACGAACGGCCGCTCGCGCGTCGGCGCAAAGTCGTGGATGCGCTTGCGCACGTATGTTGCGACCCATAGCGCGACACGCTCGCGCGAGTCCTCGATCACGAGTCGCATGCTATTGGCGAGTGTCGCCGCGTCTTGCTTTCACCTGCTTGGCACTTTGGATTCTGATGCAAAATTTGTTCTTCAACAACGCGCGTGGCATCCGGCATGCAACCTGTCGCACTTCATTGCGGAAACGGCAAGTCCGCAATTCGACTACTGCTGCTGCTGCTGCTGCTGCTCGACGTGTCAAGACAAGACGACCGCAACGACGATGCCGCCTACGACGACCGCCGCAAACAACGTGCTCAAGCTCGAGAACGTGCGTGTGCTACGCGGCGGACAGCTCCAGCAGACGCACCTCTGGGTCGCAGACGGCAAAGTCGTCGACCCACAGACGCGCTTCTGGCGCGCGAACTGCGACTCACAGTTTGCAGCGCACACGACAGTCGATGGCCGCGGCTGCATCGTTGCGCCAGGTTTCATCGACGTGCAGGTCAACGGTGGCTACGGCCACGACTTTTCGAGTCCGCGCATTGCATCGCACGACATCCTCGACGTCGCGCAGCGGCTCGTCGCTACGGGCGTGACGGCATTCTGCCCGACGCTCGTGTCGTCGAGTGCCGACGTGTACCGCGCACTTGCGCTAAAGTATGCGCGCACGACCGATGCGCACACGCGTCGCGCCGCCAACATCCTCGGACTGCACCTCGAAGGTCCGTTCATCAACGTAGCGCGCAAAGGTGCACACGACGAGCGCGTCTTGCTCGCACCAACTGCAGGGCTCGCATCGCTCGAGGAGCGCTACGGCGCTGCGATCCTCGACGCGACCGCGATCGTCACGCTCGCGCCGGAGCTTGACGGCGCGATGGATGCGATCGCAGCGCTGCGAAGTCGCGGCATTGTCGTCAGCGCCGGCCACTCGCTCGCGCCGATCAACGTCGCTGTGCAAGCGGCCGAGCACGGCCTCTCGATGCTCACGTACGTCGTGCGGTGTTGTCAGTGGCGATGTGTGTCTGTATCGCTGGAATTGTAGCTGCGCTCACGCTGGCGCTCGTGCCTCACACAGTCACGTGTTCAACGCCATGGGGCAGTTCCACCACCGCGACCCCGGGCTCATTGGACTGCTCGGCCTCACGCACCGCCGGCCGTTCTACGGTCTCATCCTCGACGGTCTCCACTCGCACCACACATCGGCGCGCATCATTCAGAGCTGCCACCCCGACGGCCTCGTGCTCGTGACTGACGCGATGGCTGGACTCGGTTTACCACCAGGCGAGCACGAACTCGCAGGTCAGCGCGTTGACGTGACACCGCGCGGCGCGTACATCGCAGGCACGACTGTTCTCGCTGGCAGCATCACTACAATGGATGATTGTGTGCGCACGCTCGTCGAGTACACGGACTGCAGCATCGAGACGGCGCTCGAAGCCGCGTCGCTCCACCCGGCGCGCGCACTCGGGATCGCAGACCGCAAGGGCACGCTCGAATTTGGCGTCGACGCTGACTTTGTGCTCCTTGACGACGCGCTGCATGTCCAGCGCACGTACGTTGCAGGTGAACTCGTGTTTGACGCGTGGGCGGCGGTCGAGGCAACTGACGACTGACCAGGTGAGTACGTGTAAGAGAGAGTGAGAAGCGAGTGGTTGACAGACGCATGCAATCACCAGCTCTGTAGAGTCTCGTCGGATCAGGTCCAACCATGTCGGTTCAGGTCCGTTCAAGTCGGATCTGCCTAACTGCCGTTCGCTGTCGTCCAATGCAGCTGACTACCATGTAAAGTGCTGTTGGTCGGCTTCGTCGCCGTGGTCAACTGCGCTGTCGTCCTCAGCGTGCTTGATCGTCCGTGCCGGCTGCGAGCGCCACATGACTTGGCGACCCTTGCGCTTCTTGGGTGCCTGCATTGACCGCTCCATCGACTTCTTCATGCGCTCGTCGTACATCTTTTGCTGCGTCGCGATGCGCTCCTGCCGCACGCGCTCGCGGCGCTCCTTCTCTTTCTCCTTCTCGGCCTTTGCGACGTACTCCTCGGGCATCTGCTCGATCGCACTCAGCAGGTCCTCGAGGCGCGCTTCGAGGTCCGTGAGCATGTACAACGTCGACGCGTTCGCTTCGGCGTCAAAGCCGCAGCGCTTGTACACTTCGAGCACGCGGTCCTGGAGCTCCTTGAGCATGCGCTCCTGCGCGTGCTCGCCGCCACCGGTGCCAACGGTCCGAAGTCGCAATGCACTCGCGCGCGTCTCTTCGAGCGCAATCTGCTGCGCGAGCGCGTCGACGTTGAGCCGCAGCGCGTGAGTCTTGCGGTCCATGCGCGTGCGCGTCGCGCCAAAGCTCTGCTTGAGCTCCTCGAGCGTCTGCTCGGTCTCTTGGCTGTTCTGGATCAGAAACAAGTTGCTCTCCTCGAGCGCCGTGAACAGCTCGAGGAGCTGCGTCGGGTGCTGAAAGTACATCGGCACGTCCTCGCCAGAGCTCGTGAGTGCGAGGTGCTCGAGCGACGGCATTGGCGGCCCAGTGGCTGTCTTGCTCGCTTTAGCGGCTGCGTCCGGCTTCTTCTTGGTAGTGGTAGTAGTAGTCGTACCAGACGGCTTGGTGTCCTTGTCGATGCGCTCGCGGTCCTCGGTCTCCGCGACAGCGCGCGCACGCTCACGCTCCCAGTCGGCGACGATCGCGTCTTTGCGCTGCTGCAGTCGCGCGGCTTGGCGCTGCTGCTTGAGCGCGCGCTGCTCGGCGTCGTACTCGGCGGGCGTGAGGTCGTCGAGGAACGCTTTGTACTGGAGACAGTCCTGGAGCTGCTCGGCGAGCTTCGCCATGTCGCTCTGCACGACCTGGATCTGCTGGTTCAACTTCTTGATCTCGGCGACCTTGTCGGCCTTGGCTTTCGTCTCCTTCTCGGCGCGCTTGATCGCTTCGTGCGCCTTCCTGTCGTTCTCTTTCAGGAACTTGTCGAACCGCACGGCGTCCTCTTCCAACATGAGCTCGCTCTTCTTGAGCGCGTCCTCTTTGAGCTGCGCCTTCTCCTCGAGCTTCCGGATCTCCTCGCGCTTCGTGTCGAGCGCCATCTGCACGAGGAACATCTCGCGCTTCTTCGCAATGAAGTCAGTCATGTTCTCCTTCTCGCGCAGCCGGTCGGTTGCGATCGCAGCGGTTGCTGCCGCGACGAGACCGCGCGTCTGCCGCGACTGCGACGACGTGTAGCCCTCGAGGTCTGCGGGCTATTGAGTGCGTAGGAAGCACGATGGACGTCAGTAGTGCTTTGACTCAGCTACTTGTATGCGCGTAGGATGTCGCATAATGAGCTGCATACCAATGGACATGAACACACACGCACACACACGCACACGCACTGGGTCGTCGGAGCGAAAGCGCCGGATGTTGCCGATCTTGGACGTCATCGTCGACTTTTCAAAGATCTTTTGCGTCGCGTTGCGCTGCTTTGCCTGGTTGGTGTTGGTGTCAAGGTCATGGCGACGACACATACAACGAGAGAGACAGAGAGAGACGTGTGTGTGTGTGAGCACGTGTGACTTGGACTGGACTGCTTTGGATCTGCTCCTCAACGTGTTATTAGTACGCACCTCGTCCTTGCGCTGCCGCTCGGTCTCACGCATGCGAAAGACCTCTTCATCGGACGGCAGTGTGAACGGATTCGCCTCGGACGTGATCTGCTCTGTCTCGCGCCGAGCAGTATGGGCAAGTAATACGTGTGTGTACATGTACGTGAGAGACGAACGACGCAAAGAGCAGTAGCAGTACAAGCCAAACACACACGCACGTACCCGAGAGCGCTCGTGAGCGGTGCATCGTAGCAACAGAGCGAGTCGTAGGCGCTTGCGTCGCCGCTGGAGCGCTCGCAAGTGCGAGAAGGAGCGAGCGGGTGCTGTACAAAGCTATTCTAGACGCGAAACGCCACGCTTGAAGTGGTGGTGATCGCTTGGGACTACTTGTCTTGGCTTGGAGCTGGTCGAGTCACTGCTCAGCAGCAGCTTTGGTACGACTCGCGCGCTTCGGCTCGCAGCATCGCGACAGCCGCGATGATGAACCCCGTGGACGACCTCGACGTGTCGCCGACGCACGTCGTGGACTGCGACGCGTCACTCGCGACAGCAGCAGCAGCCGCCGCTGCGCCGAGTACGCGCGAGCGCGCGATGGTGTTCTATCGCCGACCTGACGTCAGTGGCCGACCAATGCTGTTCCATCCGCGTCGAGCGAGCGTGAGCGCTGCTGCTACAAAGCTCGAGCCGATGGCTGCGCCACCTGTGCAGCTGCTCGCGATGGACGGACAGACGTACTTTGGCATCCCGGCAGCCGACGCTGCAGGCACGTCGACTGGTCAAAGTCGAAGCGCAACTGCCAGCGCAACTGGCAACGCTGCTGTACCAAGCGATGGACTCGCGAGGGTACGTGCACGCCCTAGCTCACTCTCTCTACTGGTCGGCTCAGCGTCTCGTCAGTAGGCTCTCGCTCACTCCTGCATGTGCCTACTCACGCACACGCAGCTCCTCGTCACGACGGACGTCGTCGTCGACGCGCAGAGCAAGCGGCGGATCCGCCAGCTGCAGGTACTACCAACTAGCGAGCACATGCACGCGCGTGGTGGTTTCGAATCCCTGTAGAACGGCAGTGCAGACCGAGCTGACCACTGCGCTCCATCGCTACATGTGTGTCCAACCAACTCGGACGCAGCTTGCAATGATCGCGATGGCAGTCGCAGGCGTCGGCCTGACAGCCGCGCTGCTCTACCCGGCCGGACGAGGTGCGTCGACACGCTCTCAATTAGACGTGCTAGCGCCTGATACTGCTGGTGAACCGATCCGACTCACACAGCGACGCGCTCGCTGCAGACGCGTGGTTCAACGCGGACGCATTCGGCTCGGCAGTCGGCGCAGCGAACGAGCAGCGCGTGCGCGCGCTCCGCCCAAGTCTCTTGGCGCTTGCAGTGCTCATCAACGGCTTTGGTGTCGCTGCAGCGTTCGCGCACTGCGAGGCGCTGCTGACGCTCTACATCTTTGGTGCGTCTGCTGCGACGTCACTCGAGTCCGCCTGCATTACGTCTGAACCAAACAGTCGACCCGACTCAACCAATGTGTATGTGTATGTGCGTACTTGTGTGTGTGAGTGCTGCAGCACTCGTGAGCACCGACATCCTGTCGCTGCTGCAGCTGCTCCCGCACGCGTTCTTCCTCGTGCGGTTCCTCTTCGACCTGCTGCTGCTGCTGCTCGCAGTCGAGACCCGCGGGCACCTGGTGCGTCTACCCACAAAGCACGCACAGCACACACGTACACGCGCGTCCGATGGACCTGACGACGCACATAGCGACGTCCAGACTCATGTTGTTGTTGCTGCTGCTGCTTGCGTGTGTGTCTGTTCAGGAGCACGCGTGGTTCGTCACCAACTTCCATCGCCTCCGCTACTGACGCGGTCACTGCTGCACCGACTCACTCGACAATGTTGGAGCCACGAACAGCAGCAGAGGCCACACGACTGACCGACAGACGGCATCGTCACTCTCTACGTCGTACTCGTGGCAGCTGCCGAGTCGCTGCGCAGGTCAAAGCGCTCCTCTTTCCAGCCGTACTGCGTCGGTGTGAGCTTGACGACGACGTGAAGCGGGATGTTGCTCTCGTAGTCCTCCGACAGGCGCTTTCCAAGCAGGTAGGCGTACAGGACCTAGTATAACCCACAACAACAGCAGCAGTCGATCGAGAACACATAGCACAGCCATACAGAGACGAGCACACCACGCGTTAGTCTCTGCATGTCCGTACGGTCTCGCATCTCAAGCCTCCCATGCAACCCTGTGCGTGCCGCTTTCACTGCCTTCACTCGTTCAGAGCCGTGCGACACCAGCACAGCGCACGCACCTCGAGGTTCACGAGGTGCGACAGCACGAGCGTCGGCTTGCGCTGTCGTTCGAGCTCGACGACGAACGACGACAGGCGCTAGTGGTGGCAGCAACACACGGCAAGCGTCGACAGCAGTGCGTGAGTTCTCCCCTACCCCATACACATTACAACGCATGACGGCACGAGCCAGCGAGTACGAGCCGCGATCATACCCGAACGAGGTCGCCGAGCGACTCGCCGCCGTGCAGTCGGTAGTTGAGTGGGTCCTGGTAAAAGTCCGTGCGCACTTGACTCATGCGCTCTTTGATCTCGTGCATCGGCATGTCCGCGTACACGCCTGCGACGAGTGACGAGGAGACGATGTCGTGTCAGCAAAGCGCTGTCATGACCACCTACATCAACAGTGTCGCGACGCACCCGAGTCGACGTTGTTGAGCGCGCTCATGGGATGAAAATCGACACCGAGCTGGTTGATCGTCTTGAGCGCTCGCGGCGTCGTGCTGGTTGTAAGCATACACATAGACAGTCGTGAGCAGATGCAGACACAGACAAACTGCAATCGACGCCCCAGCACACGCAGTACCTCGTGTACACGCGAAAACCCTTCAACGAGCCGGACGTTCGTGCTGCCTGGGTCGTCGTCGACTGTGTTGGCGCAGCACTTGCGCTACTGCTTTCACCACCAGCAGCTGCAGTCGCAGCCGCTGCCTCGCGCTGCAGGACGCCCTTCAAACGCTGGACAAACTGCTCGCCAATGCCGCTGAGCTTCGTCGCACCCTTGCTGAGGTCGCGGTACGATTGCGAGTCGCCGTCTGTGTCAAAGTGCGCGGGACGACAGAGGTAGATCGGTCGATCGCTACGTGGACGACAGACAAGCAGACAGTTCGACAATGTTGTCAGTGAGTATGCGTGCCTCAAACATCACCGACAGATACGCCACACGGACGCGACGCACATGACGTGGATGCTCATGAGGAACGGCACGAGCAGGTGCGCCATGTTGCCGTAGATGCGGTTGCACACGACCTTGGACTGCATGTTGATGAGCTTGATGTAGCTCAGCTCGTCGCTTGCGATCGTCTCGTACACGCTCTCGTACTTTTCAATGCGCTTGCTGTATGTCACCCATTCCCGTGCGTTCGCACAGCATACACACAAAGGTCAGCCCTCCTTGTCATTCACATATCCACAGCGTCTAATAGCGCAACAGACGTACGTACCGCAGGTCGGTCATGGCGTCGTCGAGCGCCATGTCCTTGTAGTCCGGCGAGTTCGTTACTTTCTGCCTAAAGTTCGTCTCGAGCACGTGCGCGTCGTCGCAGATACTCTCGACAAACACGACGTGCGTCTCGGGTGCGTGCGCGCGAACGCGGCGGATCACTTCCGCGCGGCGGTCGACCGTTGTGTTCGTTGCGTCAAAGATCGCGACTTCACCACCACCGTCTGCGACAAGCGCAGTGCAGCACGAGTGAGTAAGCGCACGGCAGGTGTTCGCTATGCATGGCACTCGCATCAAGCAGCCAAGTATATATACGCACACACGCACCGAGCCACTCGAGCGCCATCTCGAGCGCGCTGTACGCGAGCTCCTCGCGCTGCTGCTTCGCTGCTGCGTTCTGCGCGTCAAAGAAGTCGAAGCTCTGCGTCCCGACCGTGACTTTGCGCCGTAGCGAACCGACGTTGAAGATGTTCGCCTTGACACCGAGCCTGTGTGTATGTACACGCGTGTGTGAGGGAGAGAGTCAGTTGGTCGGAGTGGTTCTTGAGCGCATGCACGAGGTGCTGCCAACAGCGCAGCACAATGCAGAAAAGCATACACACCACGAGAGGAAGTTGGTGATCTTGTGCGAGATGAAGGACTTGCCGCTGCGATGACCGTACGCACACATACACGCACATACGAATCACATCGGAAGACGCATTCGAGGTGAGTTGTCGTCGCGTCTCGCGAGCAGGAAGCAGATCGATCGTGCGCACACTTGCGCACTTGCAACAGCAGCAAATGCGTTGCAAGACGCACCGCGCGGGCAAGCCGACCATCACGAGCACGACCTTCTCGTCGTTAAAGACTTCCTTGCCGGAGCCATCGCTGCCGTGCGCGTCGCCCGCAGCGGCCGGGCACGAGCGGCGGCGCGGCGGGAGTCCGAGCATGATGGTGCTCGAGGTTCGTCACTTTACAGCTTCAACGAAATATGGGAATGTCAACAAATACACTTGCATTATACAGTCGCGTCCAACATACAATATCGACTTTAGGCAAAATACAGATTGTTAAGAAACAAAAGAACAAGAAACAACACTTTGTTCTGCAACAATTGCTCATTTTGATACGGGTATGGAGAATTTCCTGCAACGTCACTGTGTTCTGCAATGGAATGCACATTTGATAATAGATGTCTTTAACACATCATTGTGTCATGAAAATATATTGTAAATTCACTTCCGCGTACGCTTCCTGATTCCAATTCTGCAGATATTTTAATAGGTTCGCGGTGTTCATAAAATTCCAACACCGTAACACCACTTGCATTTCGAGGTGAGACACTTATATTGAGAATATACAGTGTTACAACGTCATACCTAACTACTTGGAGCTCTGCGCAACGTGCGATATGTCTTCTTGGAAGGCATCAGATTGTAAGAGGTGTCGCAATTAAATTTATACATGAATAACAAATGAAATGTACAATAAACCACCAGACACATAATTTTGTTCTGCAAAGAAATAGCTCGTTTGTTATAATGATTGTCGATGTCGTCATCATTTCAAAATCGTATAAATATATGGATTAAATTTACGTGACGCGTACGCGTCACGATTCGAAGTAAATCCATGAAAGTGGTACACGAACACCTCTCAGCTTGCATTAACGGAGGTTCGTCAATCAATCGACCATAAAATCATCTACCAGTTGATTATCTCATGTGAACAAATCAAACTAAATCTTTGTTCATATTTAATAGTATAATATATATCGCATCGTTTTCAAACACAAAATCGTTACTATACTATACTAACTCCATTCCGAAAAGAAATGTGCAGTTTGGTTTTTTGTGGTCCTCGCAACTGAGGTGATATAGTTTGATTGGATGGGAAAAAATGTGCCCGAATGGATTTGAATCGTAGGTTGATGGCAATAAAAATTGCTGCATTTTAAAAGAATTCAACCAACATGGCGAGATCACCAGGGCGTGCAAATCTCTCAGCCAGTGATCATGTCCGGCTGCTCGTCTTCTTGGCAGCTCGCTCGACTGGAGAGGGTGTGCTCAAGTACGGCGCAGTGAAAGCCGCGAGCGATGCCCTTGGTTGTCATCGCAACACGGATCGTGCTGTTTGGGTGGCGCGCGAGCAGCTCGAGCGCGGTGATGAAGAGCAAGAGGTGAGAGCAGCAGCACTCGGCCGACCGCCTAAGTACAGGAACGATGAGATGATGGAGCGCATCGCTGCAATCCCAGCTCACAAGC